>APFE031061835.1:48513-76866 GCA_000404065.3 Pinus taeda | reverse complement strand
TTATAATTAATATTTTGTAATTTTTATGGTGTTATTTCTAAAATTGTAATATTAATGTTAATTTTATTAAATTTCAACTCTCAGAGTAATCATTATCATCATTATTATTTTTCATAAAATTTAAAACTTTTAATTGTATATCCTTTTGTCCTCCTCTCTAGCATAATAGATGTTATGATGTTATGAATATATTTTAGATGGGGAAATTACGTTGACAACCTATGTCAAATCAGAAAATGTTAACAATGTGTGATGACGTTGCAAATTTAGAACGTAGTTTCGCCAAAACCATGGGCCTTCACAATCCAATCATTCATTGTACTCAATACCAGTGGATTGTAGTTTTAAAGTATGATAATATAATTAGTGTCTTGGTTCAATGGCCTGTTGTAACTTCACAACTTGACAAGGGCAGTTGGATATATCAGGCATGTATTCATTCATTGTCTCGTTGCTATTACATTCTACATGTTTTCATTATTTTAGTAGCATTTACCAAAATGGTGCTCGATTCACTGAATCAAACCTAACTGGACTACCTTTGTCAAGTCAGAGATCACAAAAGCTGGGACATCTATGCATTTGATTTCAGCCATTAAAACATGCAAAACTATAGGTGTAGAAAGATAAAAAATAATGCAAGGTCGGCCTTTTAGGAGCATGTATGATTTCCAGGAGATCCTACACCCTACGAAGTGATTTTGCTGTGACAGTCCTTTTCATTTTCACAGTCATCAATAGTGATCCAAATATCCACCTAATGCATTTGACGGACGACCAAAGTGTACATGATATCACTAGTGCAGTCATATACATTTGGCCGATGAATATCCATAAACCATTTTAAAACATTTCTTGTAATCCATTCCAAAGGAATTAGCAGAAGATCCTACAACTGATTTTGCTGTGATTTCTGATTCAATGTTTTAAGCCACGTTACGGTCTTAGTTAAAACATAAAAGCTCTGGTTTCCAAATGGGTATATTCTCCTTTTAGCAGATCATGGTAAAGGAATCACAATCTTCTATGACCACACTCTCTTCTGTTATTGTTTCTAGAAAATTTGTGTAAGGAATAATGCATTTAATTATAATTATGTTATAATTTTGCTGAAGGGGGTGTTGAATTATGATGAATCTATAAGTAGGAGTGTGGGAAGGGTGATTAATTTGGAATCTCATAAGGTTAAGAGTTTGGAGGCAGAGTTTGGAGGCAGGTTGAGATTTGTTCTTATACTGGTTCTCTTTACCTTTCTCTCCCTTGAGTTTGTGACATGGAGCTATTGTTTGTTTTTAACATCAATAGGACTGTCATTTAAGGTAAGCACACTCAAGGTGGTTAGGTCACTCCAAAAATTGGGCAAAGGATAGCAAGAAGACATCCCACAAGCTAGTAAAGGGAGGAAAAGGTATGTTAAGGACAATCCACTAGAACCCATAGATATTTTTAAGAGAGAGAGAGATGAATAAGTTAGTAAAGGGAGGACAATGTAGGTTAAGGAAAATCCACTTGCATAGATATTTTTAATAGAGAAAGAGTTTTGTCTCACATAATAGTTAGTACTTTTCAAGTTTAATAATGATGAAAAAAGCAAGGTAATGGGTGGTTAATAAAATATAATTATGGTATCTTTTAAGGATTCAAATATTATGTCTATGTATGATATTATAGGCAACTATTATAGTTTGAAAATTAATACATATAAAATGTAAGTGGCTTCTAAATAAAAAAACACATGATTTACTATTAAAGCCTACCAATATAAACCCAATACTCTTTCCTAATTAAAAAAAACTGTATATTCACTTTTTTAATCAACATTTTTTATACCCCTTTATATGCTCTATATTTTATACTTACCAATATAAAAATTGTCTACCAATATATATTGTCATATTTCTCATCATAAAATGTTAAAATGTATTAATTGATACAATATTTACATAAATTGTTTGGTTATGAGATTATTAAATAACTCTCAATTTTTAATGTGTAGTTGAAATATTTGTTACTAATTAAATTGTTTAAGATAGTAATCTAATATTTAGATAAGTTGTTCTGTTAGTAGATCATTAGATACTTTTTAGTGTGTAGTTAACATAATTACCCTTAACCAAATTATTTTAATAATATAATAATCTATCTTGATATTTAACTTCTTTGTATAGATATGTGATATTGTAATTATAATCATATATGTTGAATATAGTTTTATGTGTGCAATCCTTCTATCTTTATCTTAGTTTTACGTGTATCTCCTTTACACGCTCACCTAAAAATATGAAATATGAATTTAATCTATTGTAATAGTAGAATCATGCTTGACTTCTGTACAACTCTCGTGTTTCTGTAGGAATAGTATCACACACCCTCAAGGTATAAAATAGAATTTTTACTAGTCTTTTTGGAACTGTAGAATTTGTTGGGAATAATGCTTAATTAGTTATGTAAAATACTTACAAAGTAGCCAGCAGATTTTGTGTTCACTGCAAAATTAAAGCAGGAGATTGTTAGGGTGGTCAGTGCTAGAAAGTACTGTAAATTCGCTGTAATGTCATCAGATTTGTTTTAGAGTTGATTTTAGTAATAATTTTACTATATAAGAATGTAGTTAATAGTTGAATGAATATATGAGATTCGCAACATTTTTTAGCTTACACAATCACTGTGTTTTTTAATTGTTTTATCTTTTTTTATATGTATTTTTCTTCATAGTACTGATGGCTTCTCAATTGGCATAAAATAATTCATTTCATATTCTACAAATTTCCTCTTCCGAGTCTCCAAAACTGCAAGCCAAACTTTACACGATGTTTTGTGTATTCAGAATACTTATTTGATGGCGAAATTTAATCATCTCCCTAAGCTTAATCATGATGACTATTATGAAGTTCGGGGTGCAGCTTCTTATATTCATAATGAAGTAAACAAATTGATTTTGCGACTTTTCCTCATTAGTTTGATAACTTGAAATAGATATGCACATAAGGGAGGGAAGAAAATATTGTTATAAAGTTCGGGGTGCAGCTTCTTATATTTATAATGAAGTAACCAAATTGATTTTGTGACTTTTCCTCATTAGTTTCATAAGGTGAAATAGATACGCACATAAGGGAGGGAAGACGATATTGTTATGAAGTTCGAGGTGCAGCTTCGTATATTTATAATGAATTAACCAAATTGATTTTGTGACTTTTCCTCATTAGTTTGATAACGTGAAATAGATATGCACATAAGGGAGTGAAGACAATATTGTTATGAAGTTCCGGGTGCAGCTTCTTATATTTATAATGAAGTAACCAAATTGGTTTTGTGATTTTTCCTCATTAGTTTCATAACGTGAAATAGATATGCACATAGGGGAGGGAAGATGATATTGTTAGTTGTGGGTATTATCAGAAAAGAATCACACTTAGAACTTGTTTCTTTCATTACTAAATATTGCAATTTATAGACATCTTGAGGTACTGACACTAGCTTACTGATTGGCACCATATGAATAGTGAGTGGCCTCGTTCGTGATTAATACCTTACACCTCTGCTTAATCATGATCTATATGTTAACTTGCATGCTGGTCTAAGTCTAAGCTAAGCTTACAACATAATTTGGATTTTCTACAACTCGCAACTTACTTCTACACATTTCAAATATAGCCTTTCCAAGAGGCTTGGTGAATATGTGACCCACATTTTCATTTGTATTACAATATGATAAGTCATTTTCTTTTGATTTCACTTTTTCTCTTACAAAAGGATGTTGTGTGTCAATGTGTTTTGTCATTGCATGATATATAGGATTTTTTGCCAATTTGATAGAGCTTCGATTGTCACATATGATTATTGTAGGTGCTTGTTGTGCTTCTCCAACATCTTCAAATATCCTTCTAAGCAATATTGTTTCACAGGTAGCACTGCATAATGCTTTATACTTAGCTTGACAAGGAAACATTTGGATGTTTTTTACTACTCCATGATATTGTTCTTGAACCAATATTGAGCAGGTATCGAGTAGTAGATTTCCTATCATCTAGATTTCGAGCCCAGTCACTACTCCATGATATTGGTCCTGAACCAATATTGAACACATATCGAGTAGTGCATTTCCTATCATCTAGATTTCCACCTTAATCAGAATCAAAATAACTTGCCAACTCAACATCAAATTCATCATTATACATAATACCAAAATTAATTGTTCCTTTCATATATCGAAGGACTTTCTTTGCTACTTTCGAGTGGCTTTCAGAAGGCTTAGACATGAACTAACTAAGTATGCTCATAGAATATGCTATATCTGGCCTCGTAGTGGTGAGATAGTTCAGACTTCTCACCATTTGATGATACACAGTTCCATTCACTTCTTTGGTTCCATCATCACTACAAAATTTTACATTCTGTTCTAAAGGAGTAGATGTTGCCTTGCATTCAATCATATTGAAGCGTTCAAGAATTTCCCTTATATATTTGCTTTGTGTGATTAATGTCTTACCAAATTCGCTCCAAACTTCAAGACCTAAACAATAATGCAATTCACCAAGATCCTTCATTTCAAATACATGTGATAAATGAGTTTTAATTTCTTCAATCAACTTGCAATCATTTCCTGTTATGATAATATCATTAACATATATAGATATTAAAGCAAAATTCCCACCTTCATCTTCGTTGATGTACAAGTTAGGATCATTTTTGCTTCTCATAAACCTTTATCATAAAGGAAAGATACAGTTTTCACATACCAAGATCTTGGTCCTTGTTTCAAACCATATAAAACTTTCTTTAACCTGCAAACCAGATGCTCCTGTCCCTATTTTACAAACCCTTTAGGTTGAACCAAATAAACTTCTTCTTTTAACTCACCATTCAAAAATGCAGATTTGACATCTAACTCATGCATTTTCCAATTATATTTTGTAGATAATGCAATCATGATTCTAATTGTGTTCAGCTTAGCTATAGGTGCAAAATTATCTTCATAATTAATTCCCTCCTTTTATGAATATCCTTTTGCAACCAATCTAGCTTAATTCTTATCAATACTTCCATCAGAATTAAACTTTGATTTGTAAAGCCATTTCCATCCTATGGGAACTTTGTTTTTAGGCAATTTTGTTAATTCCCATGTGTCATTCTTCATTATAGACTTATATTCTTTTCTCCATTCTTCATATTCTTTAGCTTCTCCGTAGCTTGAAGGTTCTACAACATTCATAACAAGAGACATTAATGCATAATCTTTGTACCTTACAGGTACCTAACTTTGACGTGATGACCTTCTTGGAGTTTTACTGCTTTCATCTTTCTTTATGATTTATGGAGTCTCCTCTCCTCTTCTTGGAGTGTCATGACTGCTTGATGCTCCTTTCTCTTGAACTTGTCCCTGTTCCTATGCTTGTTCTTGTTCTTGTTCAACACTTGTATCTAATTTGACATAATCATCAATATCATGCCATACACCAGCATTATTCATTTTATCACCTTCATTTGCATTCTCATGAAACACCACATCCCTATTTGCAAGTAGTCTAGAGTAATGGGATCAAACGACTTGTATGCTTTCTGAACATCACAATAACCAATAAATATGCACTTAATTGACTTTGCATCAAGTTTTCTTCTTTCATCTTTTGGAATATGAGCAAGTGCCTTACAACCAAAAACTCTTAAATGACTCACTTTTGGTTTGTACCAATAAAATGCTTCAAAAGGTGTTTTAAGCTCTAAACTTTTGGTTGGACTCCTATTTTTAAAATAAGCAATAGTATTAATAACTTCAGCCCAAAAACAATTAGAAGTATTTTTACCTTGAAGCATACTACGTGCACATTCAACTAGTGTTCTATTTTTCCTCTCAGCAACTCCATTTTTCTAAGGTGTATGTGGCACTGTAAATTGTTGTAGAATCCCATTGCTTTAACAATACAGATTAAATTATCTTGATTTGTATTCTCCCCCTGATAAGATCTCAAAATTTTTATGCAATTACCAGTTTGTTTTTCCACCATACTCTTAAACTCTTTAAAGTACTAAAAAAAATCACTCTTCTTTCTTATGAAATAAACCCACGTATACCTAGATCTATCATCCACAAAAATAAGAAAATACCATGATCCAACAATAGATCTAGTTTGCATAGGTCCACATACATCAATATGAATTAATTCAAGTATTTCCCTTTGCTTTTTTTCTTTATGTATAGGAAATTCATCCCTATGTTGCTTGCCAAGTACACATGCTTCACATTCAACATGATCATTCCTCAAGACATGAAGACCTTCAACCATTGTGTTCTTTTGAAGTATCATTAAATCTTTGTGATTTAGATGCCCATACCTTTGATGCCATAACTCTACTATTGATATTGTTGTAGATGCCAACGCCTGATGACTTTTTCTGGTCACATCCAACTTATACAAGCCTCCAACTCTAGTACTTATGATAATAACCTTGTATTGATCTTGAACATATTTCACTACACACTGTGATTTAACAAATTCCACCTTCAAATCTTTGTTAGCAATAGTAGAAATAGAAATTAAATTCTTTCTTATACAAGGGACATACATCACACTATGGATCTGTCTCTCTTGTCCACTAGGCAAATTCACACCTATTATTCCATAATCTTGAAATTTAAGTGATCTGTTATCCCCTAGATAAACATACGTTCAATCAATGTTTTCATAATATTCATTAAACCACTCCTTATTCCAAGAAATATGGAGTGATGCACCAGAATCAATGAAGCAAGCATTCACATCATCATTTTTCACAGACAATGCAGCATTAGAAGCCAAAAATTTAAGATTTTTAAATCCATCATTGATTTAGGGGTCTTTGTCCACAAAATTTCCATTATGCCTTATGTTTCTTCTCCTAGACTCATTATATCTTGTTTTATAGCAATCTTTAGAATGATGCTCAGGTTTTCCATAATAATAAAAATCAATATTTCTCTTATCATGGATTGGAAATTTAGATTGTGTCATACCTTTTTGATTTGCTTGAAACTTGCCTCCTTTGTTCTTTTCTCATGGCTTGCCTTTGTATGGATGTTTTCCCTTGGCTACCAATGCTAAATACGAACTACTAGAGTCCAAACTAAAGATCTTCATCCTCTCCTCCTCTTGTAGAAGAACTCCTGTCAATTCATCAAATGTAGGGGGCTTCTCTCTAGCTAAAAGACATGAAACAAAAATTTGATAATATTGCACTAAGCCATTTAATGTGCTGGTGACTAAATGAGTACTAGACACCTTTTCACCAATATCTACTAACTTATCACTTAAATCTTTGACACGAGATATGAAATTGCTTATATTTTCATTTGCTTCCATTTTTAGAGATAAAAGCTTAGTCTTCAAAAACAAGATCCAGTTTGTATTT
Organism: Pinus taeda; assembly: GCA_000404065.3. Classification (NCBI taxonomy): domain Eukaryota; kingdom Viridiplantae; phylum Streptophyta; class Pinopsida; order Pinales; family Pinaceae; genus Pinus; species Pinus taeda. The sequence continues at coordinate 69,480 of APFE031061835.1, read as the reverse complement.
TTTGTTTCATACAAACCATTCAGCATATCCGAAGTTTCCTTTGGTGTCTTACAATCTCTTATGCGAGGAACAATGTTGTCATTTACAGGCATATGGAGCAACACCTTTGCTTTCGTTTCCCTTCTCTTCCAATCTGGAATAGAAGGTGCAACAATGGGTTTGGGCTCATCCCCACTCACAATGGACCACAAATTATAAACTTCTAAAATAATCAACAACCTGAATTTCCAATTCACATAATTTCCTCCATCAAGTTTGGAGTCATTCAAATAAGTATCAACCAACAAAATTGACATGATAGAAAAAAAAAAACTTTCTCCAATCAACAAAACGCCACCAAATCTAAATCTAAATGCACCCAAATTCATAAAATCCCAGAAAACTTTCACCACACATGCACCATAAAAATCTTTACAAACTCCTTTTCACTATTAAAAATTTCCACCAACACTGCTTTTTTTTAAAACCTTTCACCACTTTAAATAAACAACAAATAATAGAAAACCTTATCACTCCTTATGATAACAAACAACCCCTTTTTAAATTTTTAGGTATCTTCACTTAAAATGAAGCAAATATTAAAAAAAAAAACTTACGTTTCCAACAAAAACAAACCAAACTTTGATTTTATTTATTTTAAAATGATTAAAAGAAGGATGAAACCTTTTAAGTCAAATCAGTTACATGATTTTGAAGCAACATGAAAATTATTTGCTTCAATGCATTAGTCGGTTGGAGGCACCTCTAATGCTTTGATCGTTGGCATCTGTAAATGCGAGGGTTAAGGCATACGATAACAAACACGATATTTACAACACAACAAATATTAGAAACAACACCTAGCCATTATTGACACTCAAATTCACTTATACTAGGCGTGACATTGGCAGAGCTAGTTTTAGCATTCACCCCAAATAGCTTGTAGATATGGTTGCAGCATTTGCCTCAAACAACAAAACTCCAGCTCAACGCTCTTCACCAATCTTCCCCTCGGAAAACATCTCAACTTCAACTCAATGTTTCTCATCAATTCCATAGGTTTGCAGCTCTTCTGACGCTCATTTTTCCACTTGCCTAATCGCTTAACACCACGGCCATTAGCCAACTTTCTCAGACTACTCTACACACAGTAGCACAACAACACTCCCTCACACTGTTCTACGCACAACATGATAACCCATTGCTCTATACACTCAAACATGTAGCACAAAAATTGGTCTCACGCAGCTGATTACCACTCAACCTCTCCTCAAGCTCACCTGAGCTCTGATACCATATCAGAGAACAGAACCACACTCAGAACTTGTCTCTTTCATTACTAAACACTACAATTTATAGAAATCTTCAGCTACAAAGGAGCAATAACTACAATGAATGACTTTATTATCTATTGACACTATCTTAGCATTGAACAATGATCGGCGACATCTGAACAACGAGCGGTGTTGTTGGTAATTAATACCTGACAGGTATTTGTTAACTTTGTAACTTTCATATATAACCGGGTTTATTTTATACTAAAATAACTTTTTTTAAATGGATGCATTTTTTTAAAGTGGATATTTATAATTAAATGAAATAAATAAATAATTAATGGTGATTTAGTTTGTAATGATTTTTCATTCAATTTATAAGTCGAACATTATGTATTTTATTAGTCTTGAGACTAAATCAAATCAAAGTTGTTAGTGCCCATGGTATTGGGCCTATGCTATTATAATAAAATATTTGTATATATAAACCTGTGAGTAAAAAAGAATGTATGCATGAGAAAGAATGGCGCGAGTGAAATGTATAGAAATTTTCATTGTGATAATAAAAATCTACTAAACCTTTTCCCCTTGTTTTTCCCTAAATGAGGTTTTCCACGTAAATTTTGGTTTGAGTAAATCAATGCATGAAATATTTTATTTTCGTCTTTAATAATTTTTTCTGTTGTCTTTTATTAACAACGGGTAATAGAGCCATATTGTTTTATTTAATTTTTGGTGTATACCAAGTTATTGTTGGGAATTATTATGAGCATGAATATCAAGACATTATGTGGAGAAATTAAATCGGGTTAATTTTTCCATATGGAAGGTGATACATATTGATTTTAAAGGATCAATATTTATTGATTGAGAGAGCAGATAAGAAGCCCTCATCAATGACATATGAAGAATGAAATGAGGTTGATAGGAAGAAAGACCATAACCACAATTTGTCATTATTTGGCAAATAATGTAATTTGATGTCACTGGAGAAAAGACAATGGAATGGTTGTGGAAAAAACTACAAGGTTTATATGAGAAGAAAATGACATCAAACAAGGTCTTCTTGATGAAGAAGTTGTACAATCTCAAGATGAATGAAGGTGCTTCAGTGGAGGAGCATTTGAATGAGTTTAATATAATAACAATTCAACTTGCCTCTGCCAAAATTATTTTGGATGATGAGATTAGAGCCATCTTATTATTGTGCTTTATGCGAGATAGTTGGAAGAATGTTCAATATTAGATATTATCACTTCAGCACCTACACAGATGCTGAAGTTTGATGGTGTTAGTAGCAGTTTAATGAACGAGGATTTGCATAACAAATAAATTGTGGAAAACTAGGGAGGAGAAGCTCTAGTCTTAGCTGATCGTGGAAGGAAAATTGAATGTGGTAGACGGGGGTGTTCGAAATCAAGAGGTAGATCAAAATCAAGAACACAAAGACTCAATTGTTTTCACTTTGGAAGAGTAGGACACAAGAGAAAGGATTGTTGGTTTTGGAAGAAGGAACAAAAGGAGCAAAAGGAACAAAAATCAATAAACACAAATCGAAAATCTAGTAACACAAAGGAAGGTGAGACTACTGTTGTAGCTTCTGAAAGTGATGTTTTATTAATAAGATCAGTAGAAGAAGCATGTTTATATATTTATAGCAATAGCATTGATAGGGTACTCGAATCTAGAGCATCTCACCATGTGACCCCATGTAAAAATAATTTTGTTACATATGAAGAAGTTGATCATGGTAAAGTACATTTAAGAAATAATCATTTTTGTAATATTGTTGGAGTGGGATATGTATGAATCAAGACAAAGGATGGACAAAATATCTTGTTGAAACATATTATATTTTTCCCAAAGATGTGTATGAGTTTGATCCCTATGGGACAATTGGATGATGAAGGTTTCTCCACAACCTTTGGCAAAGGTGGTGGGAAAATTGCTAAAGGGTCATTGGTGTTGGCTAAAGGATCCGAGATAGGAACCTTGTATACAATGAAGGCGACAACAAAGATATCACATACACTTTTTGTTGCAAGAGAAGAAAATTTGGTGGAGTTATGGCATAGGAACATGGGCCACATGAGTGAAAAGGGGCTAAAATTTCTTGTTGGTAAAAATCTACTTCCAGGTTTGAAATCCTATGAACTTGATTTTGTTGAACATCGTATTTATGGTAAGCAAAGAAGGGTTTCTTTTATTAGAGGTGGTCATGAAAGGAAAATAATAGTTTTATAATTAATACACTCTCTTGGGTTTGGGATGCTAAATATTAAGTCTTTAAGAGGAGCTTCATATTTGGTTACATTAATAAATGATGCCTCTAGGAACGTTTGGGAATACCCTATGAAAAGTAAAGGTGAGGTGTTTGAGATATTTCAAAAATTTCATGTTGTTGTTGAAAGGGAGACTAATAAATTGTTGAAGTGTTTGAGAACAGATAATAGTGGGGAGTATTTCTCCAATGCATTCAAGAATTATTGTAATAAGTTTGGCATTAAACATGAGAAAATGATGCTTGGTACTCGACAAAAAAATTGTAATGCAAAAAAGATGAACCACACTATTATGGAGAAGGTGAGGAGTATGTTGTCAAATTCTAGATTGGAAAAGCATATTTGGGTAGAAGTAGTAAGGACAACTTGTTACCTGTTAGGTCCCAATAATACTAGTGATTCCCCCATTACTATTGTCATTGTATCCATTATTGTTATTATTGTGCCCGTATTTTCCCCATATTGTTATCAGTGTGCCCCATATAAGCCCACTATTATTGTTGTGCCATTATATTATTATTGTTATGTCGACTTTGATTATATTGTGACCCCTCATACTCCTATATATAGAAAGCAGGTTTAGTCATTTGTATCATCCAAGAATTTTTCATTCATGTAATTTAAAGGAGGTATCCCATCGAAGAGGTTGATTTTGAAGTCGTTGATATATCTTTTCTATCTTTTTGTCAGCTAGTTTCATAACATTTGGTATGATAGCTTTGGATTCTAGGGTTTTGTTGCTCCAAAATAGGTCATCGTGGACGTTTTGATATAACCTTTTGTCTGCAACGTTTTAGAAGCTAAAACAAAAACTGATTTGAGACAAAATTGTTATGATCCTCGGGTCCAAACTTCATACCTTTTCTCACTATATTTTCAGAGATATGATCTGAGGAAGTTAAGGTTTTTGTAGGCTCTTGAATTACATCCCAAACAGGTGACCTTGGGAAAATCGTCATAACTTTCTATCTGAGTTTCAGATTAAAATTTTGTAAGAAGTTACAAAAAGAGGAAGAACTGTAGATTTCTATACATCGTTTTCAGGTCCTAAAGTTGAAACACTGGCACGTGACACTTCATACAAGTTCACACAACTAAAAAAGTGTATAATGAGGTTATATTGGGAGATTGGCATAACACTTTCTTGGAGAATCCAATTTTGATTAGACTGGTGGCATTGGAAAGAGGACTTAGAGGGCTACCAGAGTTCATGATTTTAGACCTTAGATATTGGAAATTTTAGAGATACATCAGATTCAATGTCGAGCTCCTACAAAGTGAAAAAGGTGTGTAGTTTTTCTAAATTTTGCATAAGTTTGGTTTGGAAAGTTAGTTTGAAGGAATTCAAAGGGAATATTGAAGAATAATTATCATTAATTGATGTCCTAGAGAAAGAAAATAGAAACACCTAGTAAGCAACTTGAAAGCTCTAGCATGAATCATGAAGAAGAGGAAGAAATGCAACATGATATATCAAAATTACAAGACAAAGTGCAACGAATTTCACTTCGACCAAAAGTAACAGAAGCTAAGATGGATGGTTTAAAGAAAGGCATGGGAGATAAGATGGATGGTTTAAACAAAGATGTGGAAGATGAGATGGATGGTATGAAAGACAACATTGAAGATTTGAAGAAGGACATGGAAGGTTAGAAGGAAGGTTTGACAAAGTTACTACATGAAAGACTTCCTAATGATGGAAAGGTAATAGAAAAAATTCAAGATGAAAACAAAATAAATTTTAATCATGATTTCATAGACTGTAACGGTGGATTGAATACCCACCATGTTCCAAAGATCAATATGAGGAAGTTTGACGGCAAGGATCCTGTAACATGGACACTACAGATGGCGTGGTCTCCATAATATGCAAAACACACAAAAGGTATGCATTGCAACTTTATATTTGGAACCAAATAAATTTTTATGGTATCAATGACTTTGCTCTCATAAATTAATTGCACTTGGGCAATTGTTATGGAAGAAATGATAGCACATTATGATGATAAAAAAAGAAACAATTTTTTTAGCCGATTGATAAATCTCAAACAAAAGGGTTCAATGATGGAACACATTGAGGGCTTACAAAAATTGAAGATAAGGGTAAAAGATATTCTAGAGGAGCATAGGATGGATGTGTTCATAGGGACTTTATAGAATAACAACCAACATGAGGTTCACTATTGGGAACCTGATTCATTGGAGAAGGAATTCAGGTTGGCAAGAAAAATGGAAAGAAAAATTATGGCAACAAGGAAGCATACCACTCACAACTATAAAGATGGAAGTGTTGTTGCCCCTAGCCTTCCATAATCTACAAGGATGACAACACACCAATTGGAAGAAAAAAGAGCAAAAGGGCTTTGTTACAATTGTGATAACAAATGTAGTAAAGGTGATAAATGTGCTCAGAAGAAATTATTTTACATAGACTGTGAAGAGGAGGAAGAAAAGGAACAAGAAATGTCAAAAGAAGAGGATATACACCATGAACAAACCCTAGAGAAATAAGAAATGAATCCGGCCATATATTGTAATGCATTGGCTGGAATTACCACTCCTAAAACTATCAAGATAGAAGGATATATCAAGAAGAATAATGTAATTTTGTTGATTGATTCGAGAAGTACCCATAATTTTATTTATTGTAATATAGCCAAGGAATTGAACTACTACCTATATCCAGCACCAAAGTGTCAAGTGATGGTGGAAAGTGGAGGAAGCATAAATTTCTATGGAAAGTGCCATAATATCAAGATATCCATGGGATAATATGTATTGAATAGCCCAATGATTTACATTCCAATGGGTGATGTTGACGTTGTACTAAGAGTTGAATGGCTACAATCCTTGGGTACAATAGCTTTTAATTTTCAAAAACCTTTCATGAAATTTTCTTTGGAAGGAAAGGAAGTTGAATTAACGGGTATCATAAGGAAACTTGGAAAGATAATAAGCTCTAACAAAATGCCAAAGCTTCTAAAGAAAGAACAGCGAGGCATAATTTCACAATTATGTTCGCTAGAGGTTCCCACATCGAAATCATCTATTTCTCCATATCTCCAAAAAAATTTGGACAATCATTCCAAGGTATTTGAGACTCCCAAAGGCCTCCCACCTATTCATGATGATGATCATTCTATTCATTTGATTCCAAGAAGTGTTCCTCCAAACATGAGGCCTTACAGATATCCCTATGCCCATAAGAGTGAAATTGAACATATGGTTGTAGAAATGCTGGAGGCTGGTATAATTTAACCTAGTCAAATTTATTTCACTACTCGAGTAGTATTGGTAAACAAGAAGGATGGGTCATGATGCATGTTGTAGAATTGAGGCTTCTGTGATTAGTCATATTTATAAGAAGAGCTTCAGCGTAAATCACATGAAAAAGACATTTGTCGACGCGTTTCGAACCAACAAGTGTGGTTCATCGTCAGGACAAGTTGAAGAAGCAGATCAAGCCCAACAAGTTAAATAGACTGAGAAGAGACTCTAACGGCTACCTAACGGCTATTTTGACTCCAGGACCACATAACAGTATTTGACTCTAGGACCCAAGCTAAAGATATATCAATAAATTTAATATTATTATTATTTATGTAATATTAAGTTTAATATTTTATTTTTAGAATTAAACAAAATTAGGTACATCTAAATAAATAACATTTAGAATAAAACTAATGGTTATTGAAAAATATTATTTGCGTGAATGAATTCTTATAAATAACTAGGGTTACATAAAATAATAATTCCTATAAATAAATAACTAGGGTTACATAAAATGATAATGGGATGTTATTAAATATGAATAATTTTATAATGTTAAAGGTAATAAGTTAATAAATTATTGACTAACTATATGTAAATTGATTATTAAAGGTATGCTAATTTGAAATAATATTGTGTATATAAAATTATTAAATTTACTAATTAATAAAATTCAACTTACTAGGATAGTTTGAAAAGTAGAATGTTTATTTAATATTTTAATATTTTATTGAGATAATCTCTATATGTATATATACATCTATATAAATCCGAGAGTGCATTATTATAATCATAATAAATTAAGAAAGACAAATATTTAGAAAAGCCATACACTTTTGAGGCTGAAGGAGCTAAAACAAAGAATTCCCAATAACCAAATTATCATAATATAAAAATACCAAAGAAGATGACCTAAAAAAAGGGGGCCAAATGCCAACAAAAAACCCGAATAAAATAAGAAACCCTAACAAGAAGAATGCACCCAGGATGCACAAAGGGGAAGGAAGAAACCCTAAGATGACAGGGCAGGGATCCAACTTCTGCTCACTTTCCACCCATCATCTCTGTTGAGATTGATGGGTCTTCCCTCAATTTCAATAGCTTCCCTTAACTTGCAATGATGGAATCGATCCACCCTGGCAATGACTTTAGCCTCCTCAATGCAGACATGATGCTTAGTCTTGTCCACATGCTCTGCTAAGGCTGAGGACTTTGTTCTTCCATGCTTCAGGTCTGCTGCATGCTCGCAAATTCTCTGCTGGATGGAGCGCCCTGTTTCCCCTATATAGGGTGTCCCACAAGAGCAAGGAATGAGATATACACCTTTCATGTCATTGATGAATTATTGGATGAATTTCATGGATCAATTTACTTCACCAAGTTGGATCTTCATTCAGGATATCATCAAATCAGAATGAAGACTGAAGACATTCTGAAAACAATGTTTAGAACTCATGAGGGTTATTATGGATTTTTTGTCATGCCTTTTGGCGTTACCAATGCACCTTCTACATTTTAAGGTTTCATGAATTCCATTTTCAAACCCTTCCTTAGAAAATTTGTGTTATTATTTTTTGATGATATATTAATCTGCAGAAAGTCCTGGAAGGATCATGTTCAACATGTTGACAGGGAGCTCAAACTATTAGAGGAGAAACAATTATATGCAAAAAAACTCCAAATGTTTCCTTGGAGTACAAGAGGTGGAATATCTAGGTCATATTGTATCTCATGAAGGTGTTAAGGTAGACCCTAGAAAAACTAAATCCATTAAGGAATGGAAAATCCCCACATCCACAAAGCATTTGCGAGGATTTCTTGGGTTGACAGGGTATTATCTCAAGTTTGTAAAGAATTATGGGAGAATATCAGCACCTCTAACAGCATTATTGAAGAAAGATGCATTTTCATGGACTCCAGAAGCAACAAAGGCCTTTGAACATCTTAAAGAAGCAATGTGCCAAGTAGCAGTCTTAGCTATGTCAGAGTTCAGAAAAACCTTTATTGTGGAATGTGATGCCTTAGGAAATGGAATTGGTGTTGTTTTAATACAAGAAGAAAGTCTCATTTCTAGAGAAAAGGTTCAAAAGACTAGAGGTTGATCATTATGTTTACATAAAGAGGTATGAAAAAGAAAGGTATACTATACTACTATTGTATGTGGATTATATGCTAGTTTTTGGACATGATAGGAACATGATTAATAAGTTGAAGGGCCTTAGCAATAAATTTGCAATGTTAGATCTAGGTCCAACACAACAAATATTGGGCATGAGGATTATACGTGATAGAAAGAATATAAATATGTGGCTGCCAAAAGGTATTTATTAAAGGGAGTATTTTAAATGGTTGGTGATTTCACCTCGAAAATAATGGTTTTTCTGACATGACTTTTGATGAAATCTAGCGATAGTTTTTGGAAATCCAGGTTATATCTATCAAGTTTCAGAATTTTAGGTGCTCCAGAGATTCTTGACGGTGATGAATCCATTTCCATCATTAAAAAAATGATTCAGACACTCCTAGTTTCAAGTTTTTGAAAAAAAATCCCGAGATTCTCACTAGAAAATCATCGATCAGTCAAACATTGTTGCTTGTTTAGACAAGTCCTTTAACGAACTAGCCAAATTGATTTTGTGACTTATCCTCATTATTTTGATAAGGTGAAATATAAATGCACATAAGAAAGGGAAGATGATATTGCTAGTTGTGGGTATTTGTTGACTTTGGAGCTTTCATATATATGTGGTTTATTTTATATTTAAGATTTTTGTTTTAAGTGGATGTATGTTTTAAAGTGTCATTCATAATTAAATGGAAAAAAAATTATGATCAATCTCCAAAATCATATATAAGGGTTATCTTGTAAGACTACTTAAACACACTAAAATCTCCAAAATCTCCATCCTCTCTTGTCATTGCCTCTCGTGCCTTCTTCTCATTCAGCTGATTTTCTGGGTTATTTATAGGGAAAGCACAATACAGGTGGCCATATTTATGGCATCGCCTACATCTGAATGGGATATGATCATAGTCTAAGGGTTGTTGCATATCTCATCATGATATTCTAGCTCTATGTAGTCTGGTAGCGACTCAATGATATTAATGTACACACAGATTCTTGCATATGAGGTGTACCTACCTTTCGTTATCAGGTACACCACTTTGACAAAGGTTTCGATCGAGTTTCCTATTCCTTGGAACGCTAAAGAGTCGTACCCAAATGGGTGCTACCAGCATCTTCTCTTGATATGGGTTATAGCATTCCTCCCAATGTCTCATGAACAGGTGAGCATTGTTGAAGAAATACGTCCCATCTTCGAAAACCTTCTCCTTATCTTGTAGGTTGGGGAATATTACCAAGAAAAATCATTTTACCCCTAGCTTGAGATCTATATGCCCCTTTGGTTGCCATCGTTACTGGATCCATTTGATCAATTCCTTCTCGATTGGCCAAGCCCTAATAAACTTACATATTATGGCATCGTCCTTCATACCTCTAACTTGTTGTTGGTTATTACAAAACGGGGTTTCTTGGTTGCTCTGGGTAGGCATTTTCCTCCCAACCCCGCTTGTCATTTAGCTCCCAAAACCGGTATCCCTTTCCCATCATTTTTTTTGCCTCTGACCACACCATGAAGACTTGTCTTCCCTGCAACAACGTTTCGGTAGGAGGGGATCTCTCCCCACCATCATACCACTCATTCCCACTATTAGCAGTATCCTTTGTCATTTTTCCCCTCTCATTTCTCAGGTTGTGGTGTTTGTAGGTTTGTTAGGAAAAGTCTGTGATGCCCAAACCCTAGCTACTCCCTCTCTTCCTCCATCCATGCCTCATACATCCTCCTAATTATTGTTTGTGATGCCTTGTGCTAATTATTATTTATGTTTGGAAATTTCAAAGGATTATCTATATATATATAGATATATCACCCAAGACCAAGATATATCATGAGGAGTGAAACAATAAGTAGAATCTGAAAATTAATATGTAATTATGTTTAACATATGAATTTTACCAAGATACATGCTATATAATATAATCATTGATAAACCATTAGAAAAAGAAAAACATTTTCTACTATATTAATATAAGGTATGAGATGAATTTCAAACTCATTTTGACTCTATCTTGAATAGATGGCTTTTTCCTTACAGTGTTAGGGCCAACTAAAAAAACAAACTTACCATAGGCTTGGCAAAAACGTGAAGAAAAGACATTGAATACAAATATTTATAGGTTATTTGTTCACAATAAAATTTATTTACTCGTTCATGAAAACTGATGTATAAAATGACGTTTTAGCTCTATTGCCTTTTTAGTGTGTTTTTCTCCTGGAATGGAGGCTGCCATCCCATTTATGGTAATGAAGTTGGTTAGATGGATTTCTCTTCACTCTCCAGTTGAGTTTATTAACATACATATTGTTGAGCAACAAGAATTACATTTATCAATGAACAATAGAATTGGCTTAATGTATAATCTAACACGTTTTTGCTTGTATAACAATTTATGATGAAAAGAAACGATTATGGACAGGGCTAAAGCCTATAAAATATAGCTTACAAAGATGAAGCACATAGGCCTTCACTCTAGATTAATTCTATTGGAATATCTTGTTATATTTAGAATTTCTAACACCGTCTTTTCTTTGAAAAATGGAATATGTCTATGTTCACAAGTGATCGAAGTCCATCAATTGTCTTGAAAAATAGCAAAATTCCAAAATAAAAAAACATTGACAAATTTAAACAAGAAGAGCTTAAACATTCGCCTACTAGAAATTCACAAGCATGACACAACTCACTCCCCTTACTTTATAAAAGGAAGGATGAACACATCACTTCAACATTATTCACTTACTTGATTAGATCTAGAGAAGAGTTTTGTGACAGAAGTAACAACTAGGTTTTGTTTCATGAGCTTGAGAGACTACTTGAGCACCATTCCTGGAGTTACAGGCGTACAATAATTAAATTTGACTTTCCTTTAACAACACCATTCAAGTTCTCAAACAATATGAAGAAGAGGAGTTATGAAAATTAACCAATACCAAATAAAGTATTACATGACATACTTCCTATTACATGTTATATTGAATTAATGACATGACCAACTGAATCTACTGCTGCTTGTTTACCTTTTCATGAGAAGAATTGATTTATGACTAGTTTAGTTACAATGGTTGCTCACAAGACAGGGCCGCAAAAGCAATTCTATGAAATCATTTAAAGTTAAAGTTGTTTTGTATTTATTCATATCCTCCAAAAAATTATTGGGTCATATGCATTATGAAGGAAAGAAAATGCAAGAAACTCAATTGAAAGTTAGTGAGAGCTAGCTTGCATACCATGAATGCAAAGGTTGTCACAATTGCCACAACAGATCTAATAGAAAATTCACTAGAAGCATGTGGAAGATATAGCTTGTTGACCTACACAGTGTTAATAAAATATTTGAAATTTTGAGGTGGAATAAGAGCTCCATGCAAAACTTAATTTTGTATCATTTCTTCCCCTCCTGTGGATCCCACTACTTCTCCACTTCTACCCAGTCTTGCTTAATGGTTCCAAAAACCTATAGAGGAGTAGCGGGAGGCATAACACCTTTGACATTTGCTTCTGTTTCCTTTCCCCAAAATGGGTCATTCAAAGAAATATTATAATAGACGACAGGTTTAATGTTTCACATAGAATTTTCTTGTAGTGTTATGAAACCCACTGAAAACAAATACCATGGCGAGCTGAGTGACATATTTAATGATGCAAATGTTACATTAATTCTCTTTTCTTAAAAGGTTTTAGAGATGGTTTTATTGAAGGGTTTATGGAATCAATATGACTTCAGCTTACACATATATTTAGAGGTTTATGGCATCATTATGACTTCAGCTTACACATATTTATATTTAGAGCCATCACAGGCTATGGTCTCTTACATGCTTAAATGAAAAACACGCTTTGGAATTTCTCTACATATAACACACTTGAATACTAGTCTTTGAAAGCTTATTGAGTCTAGAGAAACGACACGTTATACATATATTTAGAGGTTTATGGCATCATTATGACTTTAAATTACACACTTGAATACTAGTGCTTGATAGCTTATTGTGTCTCGAACCACCGCTAAGTATTGATAGCTTATTGAAACTTCTCTCACGATATGAAATTGTAAATGGTTCTCCCTTGCAAGGGCATTGACAAGAGAAAATGACGATCTTGTGCTAACATCTCAAATTCATAAATGTCACTAAGAATCTATTAAAGGAGAACATTTCAGGTTCAGCGAGTCAATCCAACATATAAATTATTTTAAGCCCTTGATCAAAGAGGATTGTTGTTAGGTTTTAGTGTTAAACACCAAAATGTGTTCAAAATGAGCTCACTTGTCGAGTTTCCTTTCCATGGGTGAAGGACAAAAGGACTAGGTGTTGAGCTAAGTTGGCAAAAAGAACTTGTAGAATTTGAACTTGACAATCAAGTGCTTACATGTAAAGCCCAATTGACTACTATTAATTTATATTTTGACTAAGCATTTATGTCATTCATTAATGTCTAATCAAAGTTATAATTAGAAAACAAATTATATAATAAAGTTAAAATCTATTATTTTGATTTCTAATGGAGATAGGTATTTTGGGTCTTATTGGAAACCTCATTCATTTTTTGGGTCTTATTTCAAAGATATATTTTTGTTTATAAAGTTTCAATTTCATTAATTTGTTGATAGAGTATGATTTTTTTGCATATCCTTGCACCCAACTTTTCTCTTATAAGGCACTTGCTCCAGCACCTTCATTTCCCTCTTCAAATAATTAAAATTAGACATTTGAATAGAGAGTTAGAAATTTAAATAGAGATAAACAAAATTATCAAGCAAATAAAACCATCATATATAATATTCACATTTAAAATAAACCATAATAATAAAACCATCCTATATAATATTCACATTTAAAATAAACTATAATCCTAAAGTATAACAGTCACTTTTAAAAGGGAATGTTATACATGATGTTTCAATAATTATCTTCATAGTTTGTTTGTATGTGTCTAATTTTTAAGTCTCTATTCAAATTTCCAATTTCTTTGAATGCTGGAGGAAGTGCGCTACGGGAGAAAAGTGGTGCGAGGACATGGGACATTAGCAGATTATTAGAAGTGCTAGGCAGTGCATTATTTTCCAGAAGGCAATGGGTTTGAAAAAAATTGGATATTTGCACTAAAGGATATCATTTGGGGTTTTGAGCAGTTGGTGGTGTTGTAATACTAAGTAACAACGGTCAACAGAGTGAGTCGATGCATTGCTAAAGACAAGGAATAATAATGTAACAATATTTGTAACAAGTATTATAATAACAAGTTAATCTGTGGCATTATATCAATATTCAACGCCCCACGCATCCTCTTTTACCTCTTTCAACACTAGATTCTTTAATAATCAACCCATGCAGTTGAATATAGATTAAGTGCATGCATACGACAATAAATATATGGCTGCAACATAGTCAATCAAATCAGGATATTCCAATCATGAGTATTTTTTTAATCACAGAACTTGAGGTCAAGCGGCAAGAATACAATGTATGATGGTGGGTATTTTATTATATTAAGTTTCCACCCAATCACGAGTATTCTCTGTAATCAGAGTGTTCGAAGCCAAGTGTCTCCAATGTATGATGAGGGTATTCTCTTATATTAATTTAGTGGTCAATGTATAAACTCTCCTCAATTTCTATAGACTATTGTTGCAAGTAATGGGAACTGGAACTACCCCTCTTCTACTAATATTTTTTTAACTGAATCTCAGTCTATCCAAAAAATAATATGAAGTACCTTTCTATATCTAGATGTTTCTGAACGAGATTGGTTCTCAGAAATCGAGTTTTATAAATTTGCACTCCTTTTATAAAGTGTAAAGAGAGAAGAAGATTTTGTTAATTGAAATCTAATCATGACCTTCATTGTTTCTGCTCAACCAAGATCAAATCTAGTCTAGTCCCACACCACTTAGCATCAACCTATTACAGTAATTTTCGATCCTTCAAACTGTGCACATAAAACCAGAATTATGGATGGGTTACCCAAAATTAGCCCATATTATACAATCAATTAGGTAAGCTAACCGAATGACATTGAATAACATCCTAAAAAAAACATATCACAGTATAAAAAAACATGCCACAAATTATTTGTTGGCTTATCTACAGCAGGGACTACCGTTGCCTGTAGATCATGTTATTCATACCATTCTTGTAGTTAATGGTTAATGGATTGTTTGTTAAATATATGATGACATGAATAGGGTGTCGATTCAATGGCTCATCAAAACTACATAGTTTGAGGTGGTCAATTGAATGTAATGGTAAGTAGTAAGGCAGGAATTTCAAAACTAAAACACTGATTAAATTTGAAGGTTTCTGCAATTTTTAATTATCTCTGTGCTGATATTTTAAAAAAAAATATTAAAGAGTAGAATATTTGAGAGCAAATCACCCCATAAGAAACTCCTGATAAGCCTGCATTCATACATTCATTGCCTTGTATTTAAAAAATATACTACTTGTTTTAATTATTTTAGTTGCATTTACGAGGCAGGTCACGATTCACTGAATTGAAACCTGAGGTGATGTTCTCGTTAAGTCCGAAAACACAAAACTTTGTGTATCTTCATTTAATTTCAGCCAGAGGAACATGCAAAACCAGATGCACATATTAAAAAAAAAAAAAAAGTGATTTAAGTAGCATACATGATATAGAGGAGGCATCACATTTTGATTTTCCCGTGACATATTTTTTCATTTCTATAATTATCAATATTGATTACTAATAAATTTTTAAGTAATAATTACATCATAAATATTTTGTCAATATCTTTTAAACTAAGGGTGGTTTATGGTTAAGAGAGTAAATTAGATCTTGGCATTAAATTAAATAAAGATAGTGATGTAAAGACAATTAATTTTAAAAAATAAAATAAAAGGAAAGAAAAAATGGGGACCTAGTGGACCCTAATGGACCCTCAGAATTTGAAGGTGCTTATGAAATCCCATGTTTTTGTTACAGACCCTACATTGGTGAAACTAGCCTCTCAATAAATCAAAGGATTCATGAGGTTGGGCATACATCAAATATGGTAGGACTAGGGCTGAGCTTTGGAAGAACATTCGGAAAAGACAAAACATCACATTTGCATTGAATATGCTCAGCTTTGGAAGAACATTGAAAAGATAAAACATCACATATGCATTGAAGATGCTTGCTTCATTGCAATGATTGATCATTTATATCACCATGCAATTATTGATCATTTACATCAAGTTTAGGGAGGCCATAGAGATTGAAAGGATGCCAAATAATAAAGAAAGACATAAGTGAAAATTTCTTACTTATTTTGTCCATACCCTTTTCTTCAAATTTTTATTTTCTCCTTTCTTCTTTTTCAACTTTATTTTTTTAAAAATAAATAAATAAATATAAATATTTTCTTTAAAAAGCTTGAAATTTTTTTTAAAATTTTTAATTTTAATTATTTTAATTTTTAATTTCATACTCTTAACCCTTTTTCATCTTTCTTTTATAAACATTTATTGTTTATCTTTTTCCTTTGTGATTTTAGTCTTTATCTATTACACATATATAAATAATTGCTCATAATATTATTAAATTATATAAATGTTTAAAATATTAAAATATTTCTATTGTAATTAATTTTAATATTAATTTTTTAATTATATTTACCATAATAAATAAAAGGAAGTAAGTAGTAGCTTTATTTATTTTCTTTATATTATTTA
Source organism: Pinus taeda (assembly GCA_000404065.3). Taxonomy (NCBI): domain Eukaryota; kingdom Viridiplantae; phylum Streptophyta; class Pinopsida; order Pinales; family Pinaceae; genus Pinus; species Pinus taeda. Next base: position 52,875 of record APFE031061835.1, on the reverse strand, counting down.
ATTATATCTTAATCTATTTTGAATTATTAATATACTTCTTCACGTTTTTGTTTATTTTTTATTATTTGATTGAATTAATCCCTTTGCCATTTTGTTAATCTTGAATTTGCCTTTTGGATAGTTTATGTTTTAACATGTTCTTTTATTTAAATTGAATTATTTGATATTTTAATTTAGTTATGAGTGACCGCTTATTTTAGATAGTTAATCGTTATTTTTTGTTATTTTTTTAGCTATGTATTTTTTTGTTTTTGTTTTGTTTTTGTAGTTTTATTTATTTTCTTTATATTATTTAATTATCTTAATCTATTTTGAATTATTAATATACTTCTTCACGTTTTTGTTTATTTTTTATTATTTGATTGAATTAATCCCTTTGCCATTTTGTTAATCTTGAATTTGCCTTTTGGATAGTTTATGTTTTAACATGTTCTTTTATTTAAATTGAATTATTTGATATTTTAATTTAGTTATGAGTGATTTGCCTAAATTTAAATAGTTTAATTGCTATTTTTTTAACTATGTTATGTTTTTTTGTTTTGTTTTGTTTTGTTTTGGTTTTTTTTTTGTTTTTTTTTTTTTTTATATATTAAAATATTTTTTATTAATAATAATGTTGTGTTTTATTTAAAGTTTAAAATTTTAATTGTTTATATCACATTTTTTTACTTATTTGATATCAAGATTTGCAAAAAACTTGATTCTTCATCTTTGTACTATCATTATCTTGAAAAGTTTCTCAATATTCAAGATATAGATAACAAAGTTTAGTTTTAAAAGATCAATATTAATCTTTAAAAAATATGAAATATCTATTTAATAAAGTTGGATTTAGGTTATAGTTTTTGAAATATTTGATAAATTTGATAAAGATGAAATTTGTTATTTAAATTTTAATTTAGTTTCTATTTATCAAATTTTCAAATATCCCACAACAAAAAATATTCTATGACAAAATGCATCATAAAAACATACAAACGTGGCGTGATGTTTTATCTATTTTATAATCTTCTAATTCTCCGCACTTCAAAAAGGGATTATAAAGCATTGAAGCTCTTCGTTCTCCATTTCCATTTCGTTTTAATAAGTGCATCCATTTGAGGGCTTAGTGTAATGCACGCCATGGTGCATCTCTGTTTTTTATACTGATTACTGATTCAAAGCTTCAAGCCACGTTACGCTCTTCGTTAAAAACACAAAATCTCTGGTTTCCAAATGGGGTGTATTCTCTTTAGTGGCGCCATACGCTGAACATGGTGAAGGAATCACAATGTTCTGTGAACACTATGAACATACATAGAAATTCTTATGAAAATAATAATGCATTTAATTATATACATTCTCAGTCGAGTCTTTGCCAAATGTGTTGTGTCTACTTTATTTTTTTCAAAAAAGTTTTCATATAATTCGTATATTATTCCATAGGTAACCCATTGTTATATACAATAGGGAGTGATTGTTCAGTTCATCTCCTGATGACTGTTCACCTTTCCAATTTATTTATTTACATAAAATTCCCAATCATGAAGATTAGCTGTCAACATTCCCCCCCTTAATGTGAAAGGATGTTGGTGAGTCCAAGCATCGTTTTGAATAGTTCAAACTTTTCCCTTCCAAGTGCTTTGGTGAAGATGTCTGCAATTTGCTCATTTGTGGAACAATGACGGAGATAGATTGTTTTGGCCTCAACATGATGTCGAATGAGATGATATTTAGTATTGATATGCTTCGTTCGATCATGAAACTTTGGGTTCTTGGCCAACTTTATTGCAGAGGTGTTGTCAATCATGAGTGGAGTTGATTATACTTGTTTTACCTGCAAATATTCAAGAATTTTCCTGAGCCACAGAATTTCTTTTGTTGCTTAAGCTGCTGCCACGTATTCTGCTTCTGTTGTGGAATCTTCTGGAACTGATTGTTTGCGTGATCTCCAGGAGACAGCTCATGATCTAAGACTCATAGCATATCCTGAAGTAGATACTCTAGTTTCTTTTTCTCCATCGAAGTCTGAATCAGAGTATCCGATCAAACTGAAGTCATCCACGTGTGTGTACTTGATTCCATAGTCTTGAGTTCCCTTCAAGTACTTTAAAACTCTTTTTCATCACAGCAATGTCCCTCACAAGGCTTTTGCATAAACCTGGAGAGGATTCCAACAACAAATGAAATGTCTGGTTTGGTAGTAGTAAGGTGGTTGAGACTTCCTACAAGCTGTCTATACTTTGTTGCATCCTCAAATTCCTTTCCATCAATAGATGTGAGCTTTAAGTTTTGTTCCATTGGAGTGGTAAGAGGATTGCAATCTGTCATGCCAAATCTGTTTAACAAATCTCCAATGTATTTCTTTTGAGAAAGAAATATGGACTTTGGATGTTGGGTTACTTCAATGCCAAGATAGTAATGAACATAGCCCAAATCAGTCATTTCAAAACTTTTCCCCAATTCCTTCTTTATGGATGCAATGTAGCTTTCATTGTTCCATGTCATTAAAAGATCATCTACATATACCACAAGATATACAACTGTTTTGCCAACTTTCTTAACAAATAAAGTTGCATCATCAAGATCAAAATGATTGAAGTTGAGTTTGAGAAGATGCTCAGTTAGTTTTTTATACTAGGCTCATGGTGCTTGTTTGAGTCCATACAAGGACTTCACAAGTTTGCATACTTTATATTCATGTCCTTTCACAGCAAATCCTTCAGGCTGGGACATAAAAACGTTCTCTTTTAGATCTCCAGTCAAGAAGGCAGTTTTTACATCCATTTGATGGACTTTCCAACGGTTCTGAGCTGCTAGTGCAAAGAGTGTCCGGATGGTGGGCCATTTTGCTGTGGGGGCAAAAGTTTCCACATAATCGACCCCTTCTTTCTGTGCAAAACCTTTTTTCACAAGCCTAGCTTTGTGCTTGTCAAGTGAGCCATCAGCTTTGTACTTGTTCTTGTAGACCCACTTGCAGCCAATTGGTTTGGTTCCAAATGGAGGATCAACCAGCTTCCAAGTGTCGTTCTTTATGAGGGCATCATACTCCTTTTGCATCGCTTCTTTCCATTCATCATGAGAAGCAACTTCTTTAGAGGAAGTTGGTTCAAAATCTGTAGAAAAATTCAATTCACAATCATAAGAAACATCCATATCAACAGGTGAATTGGAGTCATCTACATCACCTCCATTTTGTCGGTTTGAATTTCTGGTTCTTGTTTTTCCAATTTCATCAAGATGAACTCTTTCAAGTGTCTTTGTCAGCCACTTTGGGGGACCTTTCTGAGATGGTCCAGGTTGCTCCATTGATTGAGTTGGGACTGAATCAAGATTGAGTCTCCCAATTCTATCAATTACATCACTTAAAGCATCATCCGTTGTTGGAGTTTCAGTCGGGGGAGAGTGTTCTTCAGAAGAAGATTCCATATGTTGATCTAGAATAGGAATCCCCCCTTCAAGATGTGGAATCTAATTATCAAATTCTTGAAATGATTTTGTTTTTGCAAATCTATCCAAGCGATCAAGTTGCCGCTCAACAACATTGTCAGATTTGGATGATTCAAGAAAAATTACATCTCTAGATACAACAAAATTTGTATTTACTTCATCATAGAGGCGGTATGCTTTGGAGGTGTTTGAATACCCCAGGAAGATACACTTACGACTTCTAGCACCAAGTTTGTTTCTATTTACCTTTGGTATCAAAGCATAACAGGTGGAACCAAAGACCCTGAGATGTTTTACCGAAGGAACATGTCCATACCACAATTCATAAGGAGTCTTGTTTCTTATGGCATTAGATGGACATCTATTCTTTATATATGCAGCACATAGAACAACATCAGCCCAAAACATTATCTTTACATTTTTTAAGGAGAGCATGGATCGTACCATATTCAAGATTGTTCTATTCATTCTTTCAGCTACACCATTTTGTTGGGGATTATAAGGCACAGTTGTTTGATGTTTGATCCCATGTTGTTGAAGATAGTTTTAAAATTCATTTGATGTATATTCTTTTCCATTATCAATGCGAATAGACCCAATATGAGATTGTGCATCATTTTCAATCCATTTATGAAAATTCTTGAATGTTTGAAAAGCATCAGATTTGTTCTTCAATAAATAAACCCAACACATTCTGGTGTAGTCATCAATAAATGTCATGATATATTTATTTCCATTTGCAGAAGAAACAGGGATTGGACCACATACATCTGAATGAATAAGTTCAAGCTTCCTATGTGCTCTTGAATGTGAATCATGAAAAGACTGTTTGCTATGCTTTCCTAGAATGCAAGCATCACATTGCTTAAGTTTTCTAGGAATTGTAGGCAAACCAGCAACACCCCTTTTCTTCAATAAGCGGAGACTGTCATA
>APFE031061835.1:5562-33550 GCA_000404065.3 Pinus taeda | reverse complement strand
AAATTCTTCAAATTCCTTGCTACAGAATTCTCCACCATTATCTGTCCTCAGTACCTTTATCTTCTTCCCTGTCTGATTTTCCACCAGAGCCTTAAATTCTTTAAACCTGTCAAAGACTTCAGATTTCTTCTTAAGGAAATATATCCATGTATTTCCTTGAGAAGTCATCTATAAATGATACATAGTACACAGACTTACCCAGTGATGGAAATTTCACAGGTCCAAACACATCACTGTGCACAAGCTCTAATATTTGTTTCGTCCTCTTACCACTAGAGGGGAAACTCACCTGATTTTGCTTCCCATATACACAATTTTCACAGAAAAAAAATCCAGAGAGCTATTACTCATACCTTCTACCATACCTTTACCATGAAGTATTCGAAGGCCCTTCTCTCCAATATGTCCAAGCCTTTGATGCCACAACATGGTCTTCTCTCCAGAGACCACTAGATTTTCTGCTCCATTTTCAGGAACCATAGAACTATTGCATCCGTCAACAACAGTGCTACCTTGCAGCTTGTATAAAGTTCCAATCCGAACTCCCCGCATCAATACCAGTGCTCCTCGAACCATCTTGTAGGTATCCTTCTCGAACACTGTCTTTACACCTGCATCATCCAACTTGCTTACAGAAATTAGATTTTTGGCCAGTGCAGGAATATGCAGAACACCCGGAAGGGTTATAACCCTTCCACCTTGCAACTGCAACTTTACTTTTCCACGACCAACAATTCTAGCCTTCCTATCATCTCCTAAGAAGACATCACCACCATCGTATTTCTCATACTCGCAGAACCACTCTCTATGGGGAGTGAAGTGAAAGGATGCACCTGAGTCAATTAGCCATGCCTCATGATCTACATCTGTACTTGAAGAAGCAAAGTACACATCCCCACCTTCATCTGAGGTGGTTTTCACCTCTGCAGAAGGAGCATCATCAGATCCCTTTCCTTTATCAGGAGCTTTAGATTTAAACTCCCTTCTGAAGTGCCCTTCCTTTCCGCATTTCCAGCACACCACCTTTGTAGGTTTTCCTGGAGATTTAGATCTCCCTCTAGATTTAGATCTCCCACTCGATGACTTATGTTTGTTTCTGTTCTGGGACCGTCCTCGTATAGATAAGGCATCACCATTCTGGTTGTCCATATTTTTCTGTCTCATCTCCTCCGTCAGCAAAGCTGAGACTATTTCATCAATCTGCAAAGCAGTTGCATTGCTACCTATTGCAATAACCAGACTATCCCACGAGTCTGGTAGAGAACACAACAAACTGATGCACTTATCTTCATCTGAAATTTTAATATCAACAGATAATAACTGACTTACCACAGTATTAAATGCATTCAGATGCTCTGTCACCGAGTCTCCATCTTTCATCCTCAGGTTATAAAGCTTTTTCCGCAGGAACAATTTATTCACCAGAGACTTAGATTGGTACAAAGTCCCTAACTTGTCCCACAAAGCCTTCACCGTAGCTTCCCCTGATACATTCAACAATACTGAATCTGAGACACACAATCGTATTGTGCTCTTTGGCTTCGATCCAACTTCTTCCATTCTTCATCGGTCACTCCCGTTGGTTTAATACCCAGATCTACCGCGATCCACTGATCTTTATCCACCAACAGATCCTCCATCTTGAGTTTTCCACAACTCAAAACTCTGACCATTGAACTTCTCAATCTCTATCTTTCCGCTGCTCGCCATCTTCTTTCACCACCAGAATCGATCTCGCAAATCTCCCACTGAACAAGGTCTACCACAGGCCCGAGCGAAACCCCTCAGCAACAAAGGCATCCCCTTGAAGCCAAAACAACTCTGATACAAAATGTAGGTTTTAACTCCATACAGAAGTTACCTGCATACGAATTCTAAATCACAGAAAAATAAACAATACGAGAGCATAACACATAAAAACACATATGCACAGAGATTTTCCCCTGGATCCCAAAACCGGGACTACCAGCTTGAGTTTATATTATATTCCTTTCAATGTTACAATACATATTTATACATGCCGAAGCATCCAATACCATGGACCGAAAACCATAGGTAGGTTCGCCCAAACTAATATAGGGTCCAAAAAAAAATTTCTCGGGGCGCTGCCCCAAACCCCGTAGAGGGGGGCTACCCCCCCCTCAAACCCCCCAGACAAGGGGGGCTCCGCTCCCCCTCTAACCCCCCGGTTCACTACGTAGGTTAGTCGTGGAAAGAATATAACACAACCCAACACTTCCTGTAGGTTTTGCTATGGATCGAGTAGGATTTCCTTACCCTTTGAGGAAGTTGATTTAGTAGTAAGCCTCCTTACAAAGGTGATAGGTGACTTAGGGGAAGGCATTTTGTCTTTTTTTGTAGGGGAATCTTCAATCTCAATAGGAATTTTTGTTTATGCTTGTGGCTTCCCCTATTTTACTCTTGTGCTCTTTCTTGTTCTGAAATATAGTGGGGTTTGCCTCCTTCTTTTTCCTTTTTTCTTGACTAGGGTGTTGAGAGTAGTGAGGGCAGTTGTTGCCTCTCTTTTAGTAGCCTTTGAAGACATCCTAGGTTACTCCTCCTTGTTTTCTTTCCCCTCTGTTTCATTGTCTTCTTCTTCTCTGTTTTTCTTGTCTTCTTCCTCTTGTGGATCTTCATCATCTCTATCAATTTCCTCCTTAATTTCCTCCTCTGTTTCTTCATCATCCTCCTTGTCTTCTCCCTTTTATTCTTCAGCTTCATCATGTTCCTCTATGTTATCTTCTTCTTCATCCATCTCATCCTTATCTAGCTCTGTATCTTCCTCTTCCTGTTTTGCCTCCTCTTCATTGACAGTAGGATTGACATCATAAGTTAGGGCTTTAATGTCATCCTATGCTGGCAAGTCTCTAAATACTGACCATGTTATAGGGATTCTAAGGTGTTGGAGGGCATCTTCAATGAGGATCCTAATCAACCCATAGTGAACCAATTGTTGGGAATTCCCTTCCTTCACTTTGTTGCTGGAGTCTATGAGTGATTGCAACAAGAAATAGGGTATGTTGAGTCTTTGTTGAGGTGGTGTTTCTATCCCAAATCTTAATTCCTCAATGATCCTGAAATGATAGCCATAAACAACACTATATCTACCCTCACATGAGATGTATTTGATGAGTTGGTAGCCTACCTCACTCCATGGGTATGGCAGACTATCCATCCATACTCCATTTTTGTCCTCAATAGGTTCTTCACCTTCTAAAATGAATTTCCTTTTTGCAACTTGGCTGTCTCCTTTGTCTTTTTTTCTCCATGGAATTCCTAGGGGGAGTGAGGTGACCCTGTTGATGAGCTCTAGGTTGAGATATATAGTGAGGCCCCTTACTACAATAGTGGCATGGATTCTGCTGTGTGGAGTGAGGGATTGAGCAAATTTGTGATCCACCTCATCATCATACCCTATGAATTTTTCGAAAAACCCCATCTAATTATGTCTTGTACAAATTTCAAGCACCTAGGGGTGTTGGTGGATTCTCACAGTGTTTGTGGGCTCTCTCCTATTAAACCCTCCTATCATCTTGCTGGTGAAGCTTGAGGAGAAAATGAGAGGGTTGACACAATTTTTTTAAATGCATGAGCAAAATAGACTTGACTGTGTATGTAATTTACTTCTCATAGTTGGTAAATTCACTAGATTTTAGAGTATCCCTGGTATTTTTGCTTGCAAAGGGGGACAAAATTTTAGAGCATGCCTCTTTAGAATGGTTGCAGTGGCCAATTCCCATGATATTCCCTCTTGAACTCTTCTCTGCCTATCTTGTAGACTGTCTCTATGTATCCTGTAGATTGTATCCCGTAGGAATTCCTATGCATGCTCCTATAGGAATTCCTGTGCAGAACGATGGATCTTTGCTTCCGTGGGTTGGCCTAGGTTATGAGAGCTACTTGAGTGAGGGAGTTTCGAGGAGGTTAAATGCATGAATGCATGGGAACGACATTTTAGTTCCCTTTATGGTGTTTCAGGGTGAGGTGGTGTGCTGACAGCAAAGGTACATTTCCATTTTTGGACCGTTGGTCCCCACTACCACCTCATCATTTCCCACTTCTCGTAATCAACTCCCACCTCGTAGATTCGTAGTTTAACTACTTTCTGTCCTACTCCTTCTTTGTATTTGAGTTGACTATAGCCACATGTGAGAGGACACCCAATTCTGCATGCGCTGACTAAATGAAGGTGGCCAAGTTAACTAGCCACCTTTTCACTCATAAACCAAATATCTCGTGACCCTTACAACATTTGACTACATGACCCATATGAGTGAGTGACTAGGATACTTACCTGTGGTTTAGGTGCCATGCTATAGTTGTCGAAGACCAGAGGTGATGTGTTGTTTAGTTATGGCATAACATTCTTCTTCCTCCTCTTGCTATCTGCTAATGGTTTCTTTGCTTTTGCAGGTATCTATGGCTGAAGATTTGATGCTGCTACTACTGTGGATCTCCTAGATCATCCTAGTGAAGACTTTTTGCTAGTGTGATTAGCATTCTATGGGATAGGTTACTACAGGATTTCCTATAGGATGTCATGTAGCTACTTCTCCCTCAAAATTCTTTAATCATGTTGCTGGCTAGGGCTATGAGGATGATACAATGAATGGAAAGAAGGAGTAAAAGTGTATTGAGCAAAGGATACTCAAGTAACTCTCTTACTCCTCTCTGTTTTCCCTTTTCTTTTTTTTAAAGACTGGCAGAAACTACTAAAACTGATTTTTTTGTTTTGAATGGTAACTGCAAGGTTGATGATGGTGGACGAGGTGAGGTGTTAGATCATGCATAGGGTGAATTTTAGGGACCTAACAAACATATCATGTGCCCTTAGAGTTCCTTTTGGATCTTCCTTTGCTCCTTGACAAATGACAACTATATATTTTACTCTCTTTTTTTTGTTTTTTTTTTTTTGAAAAACAACTAGGCTGCCTCAGAGAGGTTTTCACCCTAGCTATTTTCTGTGGGTGCCTCAAGGGAGGTTTTCACCCAGCGATCTTCTTATTTTTTTGTCTTTTTTCTTTTTTTTTCCTTCATCATTAGGCCACCTCACGAGGTTTTCAACCCAAAGATGGGACTCAGGCGCCTCATGGAGGTTTTCACCTGAGTCCTTATTCTTTTTTCTTTTTTCTTTTTTAGTGACCTGATGAGGGAGCAGCTGGAACTTGCTCCACCATCATCACTGTTTTATTGATATTGTCAATGAACTCTTGTTTTGATAAAATTCTCTTGTACATTTTTAGTCAGTGCCCATTAACAAGCAAAGGAATGGCTTCTTCATAGATAGTTCTGATTTGCACTAAACCATTATCATGGCATCTTTCCACAACATAAGGTCTAAGCCATCTTGTCCTTAACTTGCCCTTGAAGTCTTTATACGTAGAATCATATAACAATTCCCAATCTCCCTCCTGAAATTGCTTCTCCTTAATATGTTTAGCATGCCAGATCTTCCTCTGAAGTTGAACTATCTCTATGGCCTACATTCTGAATTCATCCAAGCCATTCAATTGGAACAATCTCTCTTTCTGTGCATTGCTGAGATTAAAATCTAGTTAGGTTGCCATCCTTAATGTGTTATGTTTAAACTCAATGGACAACAAGGCCTTTTTCCCATAGACTAGCTCATAGGGTGTGAATCCAATGGTGGTCTTCCATGTGGTATTATAGGCATAGGTGGCCTCAACTAGAGTTTCTGCCCAATCCTTGCTACTACTGCTCACTACCTTGGTTAAGATGCCCTCCAACACCTTGTTGGTCACCTCCACTTGCTCATTAGCTTATGGGTGATAGGGAGTGGAGGTCCTATGCTTGATTTTGTGATGGCTAAGCAAGTCTTCAATAATGTTGGAGGTAAAAGGGTTGCCTTGGTCTGTGAATAGCTCTCTAGGGTCCCCAAATTTGTAGAATACATTCTCCCTTAGGAAATCAGCCACCTTCTCTTTTGTTGTTGCTTTAATTGATTTGGTTTCAACCCACTTAGTCAAATAATCACTGCACACAATAACGTATTGTTTTTGCTTTGAAGGAGGGTTGATAGGCCCAATGAAGTCCATGCCCCATTTGTCAAATGGCTTGAAAGTCATTTGAGGCTGCAGGGGAATTTCATCTCTTGGAGTAGGTCTTCCCATCCTCTGGCACTGATCACATTGACTAGTGTACTTTTTCACATCCTGATGAAGAGTGGGCCACTAATAGCCTACTCGTAACACTTTGAATGTTCTCCTCTTTGCTGAAAAGTGACCTCCACAAGGCCCATCATGACAGGTCATAAGGATGTCAAAAACTTCCTCTTCCCTGACACACCTTCTCAAGATTTGATATGGGCCAAGTTTGAAAAGAGTGCCCCAAATCCAGGTGAAGGGGGCGCTTTTCCAGACTATCTTGCTCTTTTATTTGGAGGGAAAGTTTTGTGGGAACTGTATTGATGCCAAATAGTTTGTGATATCAGCAAACAATGGAGAGAGAACTGAAATAACAAACAAATGCTCATCTTGTAATTGGTCATCCACCATTCCTTCTTCACCAGCAAGCACATTTACCCTAGATAAAAAGTCTGCAACAACATTTTCCTTACCAGTCTTATCAACAATGGTTAGATCAAACTACTATAATAAAAGAAACCATATTATAATTCGAGCATTCACATCTGGTTTGTTCATTAAATATTTGATTGCAGCATGGTCAGTATGCACAAATGTTTGATATCCTATAATGTAATGCTTGAATTTGTTAAATGAATGCACACAACGACCAAGAGTTCCTTTTTAGTCACTGTATAATTTAGCTCAGCCTTTGTCAAGTTCTTACTGATAAAATAGATGGCATAAGGTAGTTTTTCCTCTACTTGACCTAGGACTACTCGTATGGCTTTGTGTGAGGCATCAACATGAATATGAAAGGGAAGAGCCCAATTTGGGCCTCAGAGAATTGGTGCAATGGTTAACTTACCCTTTAGAATGTCTAAGGCCTCTTGACAGCTTTTTGACCATATAAACTCAGAATATTTGGACAACAACCCAAATAAAGGAGAGGCCAATTTGCTGAAGTCCTTTATGAACCTTCGGTAGTATCCAACTATCCCTAAGAAACTTTTGACATCTCTCTACTTTTGAGGAGGTGGTACCCTTTGGATTATGGCTATTTTGTTCGGGTACACCTGCAATCCTTGCTAAGATATTGAATGACCTAGCACAGTCCCTTTAGTCATTAAGAATTCAAATTTTTCAGGACTGAGAGACAGGTTCATTTCAATGCATTTGTGCAGTACTTTTTCTAGGTTATTCAGGGCTTCTTGAAAATCACAGCCATAAGGTGTAAAATTATCCATATAAATTTCCACTACATCACGAACTAATTCAGTGAAAATACTCAAGACTTCTCTCTGGAAAGTGGCAGGAGCATTGCATAGGCCAAAAGGAATGACCCTATAGGCAAAAGTGCCCCAAGGACAGGTGAATATGGTATTATACTTGTCTTTTGGGTAGATTTGGATTTGGTTGTACCCACTGAATCCATCTAGGAAAGAAAAAAACTTTTTCCCTGCCAGGCCATCTAGAACTTGACCAATGAAGGGTAAAGGAAAATGATCCTTCTTTGTGGCTTTGTTTAACTCCTTGTAATCAACACAAATCCTCCACTTACCATTTTTCTTGGAACTAACACTAAAGGGGATACGCACTCATTGTCAGAGATAGGGTAGATGAATCCTGCATCTAGCATTTTTTGCAGTTCTTCTTTGACTATATCTTTAAGAGTTGGATTCAGCCTCCTTTGTGGTTGTCGAACTGGCTTGCAACCTTGTTTGATGTATATGTGGTGAGTACACAATGAGGGGTGTACTCCCTTCATTTCCTTGTAACTCTAGGCAAAGGCTTCTAGGTTTTCCTTTAACATGTTACATAGCTTCTCCTCTTCGAGAGGAGAAAGAGATGGATTAATTTTCAAGGTTTTCTCTGGGCCGAATTCTATGGTTTTTACATGGAGTGGGATGGAATCGGCCCAGAATAAGTCAATTGGATGATTGTTCTAGGTTTCCTTTACTTCTTCTTCTAATGGTAATGAACCAGGGGTTGGACTTTGGAGAAGGTGTTCAATCAAGTGATCCTCATCTTGTTGTCCTCCTCTCATGGTCACTTCCAAAGCATAAACTTGGGCGGAATAAACCTCATCTTCTTCCTCCTCCTCCAACCATAAAGGTAAATCATGCTCTAGAGACGGTTGAGTAGGAGGGTATAAGACTAAATACTTGGACATATGCCCATTCTTGATGGTCATATTCCCAGCTCTATAGCTGATGTAAGCATCAGTTGTGGCCAACCATGGCATCCCAAGGATGAGAGGATAACTTGTAAGCTTAGCCTTAGGCTAGAGAGCTAGAAAATCTGCAGGGTACTCCGAAGAGTCAATGGAGACCATCACATCCCCCACAATTCCCTTGGGGGTTACTGTAGAACAATCTGCAAGTTGTAGAACTGTTGTGGTCTTCTCCAATGACCCTTGGAGGTTGAGCCTGAGCATGGTGTCCTTGGTCATCACATTAATGGCAGCCCCAAGATCGATCAAAGTGTGTGGGACAATGGTGCCATTGATGTGCACATCTACTACAGGGCTTCTAGGGCCCAAATATTTTGGACATATTACCTACCCCAACATTAAGTCGAACAGCTGCCCAATGACAATAATGGTAGGGGCATCCCTTTTTTTCCTCCCTATATGCTTGAAGCATTTCTCCTTAATCAACTTATTGTAAATGGGAGCATCATTTATTGCCTGGAGAATGGGGATCTTTACACATAGATTTTCAATTCTCCTAGAAGTTCAGTTTCTTTTGGGGTAGGTTGGAGGGGTTGGGCTAATCTCTCAGGAAAGGGTGGATTCACTTTAAGGTTTCTTTCCTCTCTTTCTTCCTCAACCTCCCTAGGTAGAGGGGGAGGTTGGTTATCCGGGAGAACTCTCCCAGATCTTAGTTTAATCTCCCAGATTTCCATAGCATAAGCTGGATATGATTTCTCTCCACTATATACTTGTTGAGCCTGCCTATTGTTTGGGTTCAGATTTGGCTGGGCAGGAATCTGGGGTTGTTTGGGTGGAGTAGAGTGTAGGAGTTGTGGTTGGGTAGGTGGTGGAGGGAAATAGAGCTAGGGCATTGTTGTATTGGAGCCTCCACCATTGGAGTGGTGTATTCCACTAAGGTTGAGGTAGAGCGTAGGGTTGAAATGACTGGCCAACTGGGTGGGAATGATACTAAGATGTATACGACCAAGGAGGGGGTGTAGACCAGGAAGGTTGAGCAGGGGGTCCCCAATAAGGTATAATTGTGGCTTGGTTGGGGTTTTAATATGCATGGGATGACCCTTGCATGCCCTGCTAGTATGGTCTAAGCCCAGGAGGTCTCCTTTGGTTAATGTAGCAAAGATGCTTAATGACCCCTTTAGCTCCTTGATATACAAATTTGAGTCTGAGTAAATAAGGGCACTTATCTGTGGAGTGGTTGTCTTCACAGACTGAGCAAATTTCAATATAGTTCAATGGACATTTGTTCCTAGGATGCCTCCTCGTGCATCTAGGACAAAAGATGGCCAAGGCGCTCTCTGCTTCCTCTTGCTTCCCTTTAATGTTCATGGTGTCCATTTGCAAGGCAAGGGTTTGTAGCATCTCACTTTTGAAATCCTCAAGCATATTTCTAATTTCACCCTTGATGGATGAGTTGGAAGATGATGTATTGGCCATAGGTTGACGACCCCTATCCCTTTTCCTGGCCACCCTAGAATGGTTTCTCAAAGGTAGTCTTGATATACTTATAGAGTAATTGGTAGATATCTCTTCCTGTAAGGCATCCAGAAGATCTTCTCTTATTCCCTTGAGCGGGACCAGCTTTAGTGACTCAGGGTCAAGTGTGCACCTGGCCCATTTGTAACTAAGCTTGAATCTTTCTTCGTATTCTTCAAAGGATTCATCTTGGCCTATGGTCATCCTGAAAATTTCTTATTTAGTATCCTTTGACCTACAATAGTCCTAATATTTGTTGCTAAAATCCTGCTGCATCTGAGCCCAAGTTGTGATGCTATCTCGAGGTAAGCCCATGAACCAGCGCAATGCTACATCCTTGAGGGTAGATGGAAATAGTTTTAACTTTTTCTCATCATCTATATAATCATAGATTTGGCACATAACAACAAACTAAAATAGGAAAGTTTCAGGGTCCTCTGTGATCAGGCCATGGAAATGAGGTTGGGCAGAGGGGATTATATTTTTCATCTTAGTGTCCCCGTTGGTTTCCCTGATGGGGAAGGCACCCTCAACTCTCTCTCTATTCCCTCTGTCATTTCGGTTTTCAACCATTGGTTGAGTAGGAATGGGTTCCTCTTCTTCCTCTTCCCCTGTAGGTTCTTCGAATATGTCAGATTACTCACCTAAAGGTTCCTGTTGGCTTAGTGGTGCCTGACCAAGGTTTGGAAGTGTTTTAGCCAAGAAAATCCTGGTACTACTGGCCCTTTTGGTAACAGTCTGTGGGGCACGGACTGAGGTCTCACTCGAAGTAGTATGGGATGGTGCTAGAACCAGGTTTCCACACCCTGGGGATGTCTAATATGAGGTGATGGGAATGGGGTCCAACCTTAGCACTTACTACACTATGTGCACCAGCGGGTACCCTGTGCCCTACGATATTGTCCTTGCACAGTTCTAGCCGCAGCATGACCTATGTTATTTACCGAAGTATTCCTTAGTTGGGCTCTATTAGCTAAATACTTAGATTATTTTCATATATAAGCATTCATATGAGTATTCATCAAGTGCAAGCAGTAAATAAATGGAGTAAAAGTAATGCATAACATCAAAATATAGATTCAAGAATAGATGCATAGGGTAAACTTCTCTTTATTAACTTCCAATCCCAATTACAGGCTCGACTTCACCTTGCATACTCAGCTGCAAGGATCCGTGCACTCAGTGACAGACTCTATTATGCCTCTACGCACTCAGCTGTGGAATCTATTATGCCTCTGCGCACTCAACTACGGACTCTATTATGCCTCTGTGCACTCAACTGTAGAGCCTCTTCTTACTACTTTGACCCAGTATAATTCAGATTCCACTCTAACTTCAGATCATGCCTTCGCTATTCTATCTATTATTCGGTATCTTTACACTTAGAGCCTCGCTCTATTTATACAATCCCATGGTCCACGGACCATGGGTAGGCTGACACAACTCACATTAAATTACAATATTTTAGGGCGGACAACCCTATGACTCATCCTAGACTTCACGCTCCGCACCCGCAATTTGTGGAGCCTTACTATCTTATTAACCAAAACTTGGGCTTTGAGCCCCAAAGCATGCTGCGGGGGATTCCATGCCCAACAAGCCCCCAAAACAATCATCGTGACTCGTCCCAAGTCACTCTGCTAGTGCGGAAATCTTGGCATGGAGCCCCTCCAACTATGCCTAGGTTGTGCGAAGGTCCATAGCGCACTCTTCTGCCATCTGCGGGATCTGATCTACTCTTTCAGTTGAATACTCACTGTGAGGGGCAAACTTCTAACTTAAGGCATGCATCACCTTCATCTTTGCAAGCTTTCCTTCAATAGTGGTAGTGATGAGGATGGCCTCATCAATCCAAGGCTGGACGTGCGCTTTAAGTACTACCTCTTTCTGTCATGCGGCATCCACCTGTTCCTTCAATGCCTTCGCCTGCTGTAGTTTCACCAGTCATTACTTCAAGACAACTATCTGCGCCGTGCCACACACTCTATCATACTGCACTTGAAGCTCATGTGCCTCTATTTCTAGGCATTTTATGGTGGGATCCTCCTGTAAGGAAGTGAGGAGCACGAAGGACTCTTCTAATATAGTAGTATAGTTCTGCACTCCCTGCCCTATTTCCTCCAGCCCTTCGTGCTAGCGCACTATTCCTTCACTTTCGAGGACGTGGATGACTACGCCTTTAATCACAGTTCAACAATCTGAAGGTTGAGTTCCATTTGTATCCTCATTGCTTCCTCCTTTGCCTCGCGGAATCCACTGGCCAATTTTTGAATTCGCACACCTATTGCTAGATCTGCCACAATTTCTAGCTCTGGAACGCAGTGACATGATTCCTCTACCATTTGCTTTAGCTGTTGATTCTGTGCCAGCACTTCATCACATTGTAGACTAAGCTTCTCAATGTTGATTCTCTATTTGCTGAGCATCTATATTGTGTAGCCTTTCCTAGCATGGTGTTTTACTGTCACTCTGTCCTGTAGCTGGTATAATGTATCTGAGGGATAGCAGCCAAGTTTAGGCCAAATCCCTTGATCCGGCCCACCGTGGCATTGTCCTCTATGCTTTCCGCTGTTAGTCCTCCTTTCAGCAACACGATGGTGTTAGCCATTTTGGCCCGTAGCAACTGCTCTGTTGTCGATGTACCTATGACACCGTAGGCGGCTACCGTTCCCTCCTATGGGAGCCACACCTGAAGTTCCTGCACCTGGGCCCTAAGGTCCCCCAACACATTATGTTGCTTCGTCATCGCTTCCTAGAGCACTTCCCTAGTGACCTCACGAACTATGTCGTTGATGTCGTAGAGGTCACCCTTTGTTAGTGTAATAGGTTCACTGTCTAGTTTGAAAGCCTTGGTCTTCTTCCATGGGCATGCCTTTTCCGTACACGTAGTCGTTTTAGTTGTGTAGATGTCGTGCTTAGGTCCGCATGTTCCGCTGTGTCCTCTTTTCCCTGTCCTGTGGTCATGTCCAAGCCTCCTTCCTCCCGCGTCGTGGTGGCCCCTATTGCCTATGTTGTCGTTGTTTTTTCGGCGGTCTTGGTCTGCTCTGCAGTGACATTTGTTGCCTCAAGAAAAGCCCTTACCTCTGTAGCCAACTGCTCATTGCACTTCTGCTGAGCCAGCAGCTTGGCGGTATCCTTCTGTTTTTGCATCGCTATCTTATCGCACGCTGCCAGATGCAGGGCACGCCACTCAGGAGGCAATGAGTTGAGCACAGTGAAAATGGCATCATCAATCGTGGTGAAAGGAAGTTTGGTCCAGTTCTGCACCGGATCCTTACGCACCTCAATATACACTTTGTGCATATCTGCCTTGAAGTCTACAAAGTTCCGTAGACTGGTGTACATTATAGCGGATAGGCACGGCCTTTTGTTGATCCACATCCGGACACTTGCCTCCATGAGCACCCAGAAGATCTTAGTCTTGCGGATCCTTGTGGCATCCTTCGTAGCCTAGAGCGATGCGTATTTTGCCATCTTTGGTAGGTCCTATTCAAGAGGAGGGAACTGACTATCCTCAGGCAGTTCCCCAATCACCAATAAGATGGACAAGAGCAACCACGCATAGTGGAAGGTCTTGCCCTGCTCCTAAACTTCCATGCAATTGGTTAGAAATTCTTCACAGAGGAATTCAGCTCAATTGAATTGGACCCCCTCCCCACATTATTCGGCCAGCACGACGACTGTTGCTAGTACCTTGTTGCCGTGAAATTTTCTCATCACATTCCCAGTGCACCCCTTTATATGGAATTCTACTAATTACGTAGCCTCTGTGCTTCTTTTCCAACTTGTATTTCTTCTTCATGGCCTCTGCGAGCACCAAATCTCCACTTTTGCCAACTATTTTTTTGAGGTCCCTTCCCTCACAAGGAAGCCGAGAAATCTTGTGAATAAGCTCCGTCGTGATGGGAATGGGTTCCTCCAGCCAGAGGTACCCATCGTGTACCAAGTAAAGCAGCTGCCTGATGACAAAGATCATAATCGATGTGTGATGAATATGTGGAATCCATAGTCGGTGGAGTAGCTCAACCTTCTCCACACCGCGCAACCATTTCTACGGTTCTAGTGTTGTAATGGACCCATCCTTTCTTTGTTTCATGATGTTTTTAGTCTTTAAATGTGGGAACTTTTTGCCGTCCACAAGGTCCCAATCTTCAAATTTCATTGTGGGCACGCGGCCCAGCACTGAGCCTTCAAATAGAATTCCATCTTGGAGGAGTGGGGTTTAGAGTGCGCTCTTATCGGAATCCATATCCTTGGGTACTTTTGTTTTCCCCTTCCATAGAGGGACATACTGGGGTAGTTTTGCTGTAGCACGCACCAGCTGGATATCTTCTTCCATTTCTTCATCCACCTCTATTTCCTCTATGAAAGCCTGGAGGTCCTCCTCCTCATCATCTATCTCAAGGTTAACAGTCTTTCCCTTGTCTTCCATAGAAAGTTTACCAAATCGTAGATTTTGCGGGGACATGAGACTGGTCCTGCTGCCTATGTATTCATCTTGGGTCGCGGTGTCCGGGGTGATTTCAGAATTTCCTGTGCATCCCCCACTTGCACCATAGGGCCCTGCATGGCTTCCTCGGTAATACTTTCAACAAAACCCACACCACTCCTGGTAGTTTTTATCTTCTTCAAGCTGTCTGTAGTTGTTCGTGACCTTGGAGGCTCAAACACCGCTTGGCGCTCAACACTGTGTGTTCTCTATAACAGCTCAAATCTCAAACAAAAAAGTGTTGTCTCGTGGCCAGCCTTGGTAGTTTTATAGCATCTTTCGAGTTTGAATTTGACCATTCCCCCCATTTCTGAGTCATTAATGCATTCCTGGCAGCAAATTGTCCCAAATCTAGTTCTGACTTCATGTATTAATTTCCCGTTGCCTGCTCCTCTTTGTCTTAAATTGGACATCTTTTCATGAACAGTCACACCAATGGTCACTTCCCAACCTACCTATGTGGCAGCGCAACCCCCTCAGCATGGACATGACACTTGTGACATGTCGATCCTGCGCGCAACCTCCTTTTCGTGCAGCTCCCTCATAGACTCTTTTATAGTCCCATGCTCTCTTTCAATTGCTTGGAGCGTTGAGACTATGATCCCTATGGCTAGTTAGGTGGTCACACCACTTTTGCGAGACTTCAATTCACCTCCTAGCCTAGTCCGTGTGCATTCCTCAATTATCCTTGCGACATTCAGTGCCACGCGTCCTTCCTTATGCGGTGCACTCCCTTGCTTTCTTTGTTTGGTAAGGTGCAGTGGCATCCATGGTAGCAATGTCACAAATTCTCGGTGGAAATCTTCTAATGCAGTGATATGGTTGTCTGTATCTTGTCTTGTCATTCTTTTTTTATCGAGGAGACATGCTTGCGCGATTTTGTTTCCAGTGTTTTGATTTCCACGTCCATTAACATTCTTTTATTTCTCAGTCATACCCGATCTTCTTTAGGTTCGCGCAGTTTAAGGTTCCCTCGTCGAATGGCTTCCTGAATCTACATATGTTCGCCCCTATGTAGCTGCATAATTCCTTCATCCTGGTCCTTGCGTACTATCCCAACTATGGGAGCTATTGCATGACGATTCCTTTCCTCCAAAATTAGGGTCTCGACTCTGTTCCTCAGCCTCAGAATCATCTCCGTGCTCTATTTTTTGCACATGGCCCTATAGGCCCATTGAACCGCTGGCACGCGCAGGTCCCAATTAGTTCGTCTTGTCTAGTGAACCCTGTTCAGGACTCTGCACACCTTACTAAATGCTTCCACCTGGAACATTTGTGGTGCGCGTCGCCTTTCTTGTTGTTGCGTCCTGTTCCGATTTTCGATTCTGAGTTTCGGGTGTGCTTGTTTGGGCTACCCAACGCATGTGTGTACCCATTGAGACTAGTGGACACGCAAGTTACTCCATCCTTGCCGACTGATTCTTGTTCAAATCTAGGGGCTTACAAACTGTAGGCACATCATCCTTATATATCTGCACCAGTCCTAAAAGTTTCCTTGATGTGTACCCCACCATCATGCGAGTGTTGCACGCACTGCCCACTTCAACACATCGAACCACTGTTGTTCTTGTACTACGCTTTCAAATTTTCTCAAGAATTCATCCACCACTGTCCATCCATCATATGTCGGTAGCTCTCTTTCCTCTGTTGTCACACAACGTAGTGATCTAACCATCATGTTACAATTCAGCATCATCACTTTGTGTAACCGATTATGCCATCGCTCTACTTCTTCATCTGAATCTGAAGTGTAGGAGCTTTTGCGCTCCCACAAGATCCTCCCATCCATAGCTGGATTCACCCAATCCTAGTCTCGCACAGTTATCTTGTAAATACAATCAAGATCATCGTCGCGCACTGGTTCAGTGTAGCACGCTCCTTCAACTGGGTCCAGTGGGACTACTACGCGTAGTGACTTTTTCTCAAAGATCATTTTACGCTTCTTCAAGTTGATGACTCTGTTCATATCGGTGGTCCAATCTATTCCTAACAATGCGGGATAGGGATTGTTGTCATCGACAATCTCTATTACTTCAAAATTTTCCTGCATGCTCGTGCCTTCAATATCAACTGTTACCCTTTGCAGCCTTCCCATGGGAAAAATATTCTATTGGTTCGACATTCGTAATTGAATAGGATACTATTGTAATGTGGGCCTGCCCATGCATTCCCATGTTTGCTTCGATAATACATTTGTGTCTGAACCGAGATCTAGGATTACCTGATCCATTTCATACTCACCAATCTATGCAGTCAACCTCATTTCCCTTCCAGTGCGCAATGCATGCTTCCCCAATTTCTGGACTACGCACAGTTCTCCTGACCCAGTGCACTTGGTGATCAGTTCCTATAGTCCTTTAACTACCTTGTTGTCATGTAATAGTTTCATGTATGTCTCCAGAAAAGTAGTGAGCACTGAAGGATCCATTCCTGGCTCTAGTTGATCCTTACTACCTGAAGTGGATGCCTCCATAAAGCTCTTCTTAGCTTCCATGAATGTCTCCTTCACGTTTTCTAAGTCAAACTCAGGTTCCTTTGCAAAAGCCTTGCGAACCCATGTAATTTCCTCTGGTTGCTTCCCCGTATCCTCTCCTGTGGATGTACTGCTTTTGAGCATCATGTTTACATTCAAGTCCTCTTCACATGGCTCAGATCTCATCATTTGTATATTCTGAGTTGGGGGAGGCTGGAATACCCCTTTTTCGTGCATCCTTGTGATCAACGTAGGATAGTCTATTGTTTCATGATCAAACTGAGCACAATACGTACATGACATCTTCCTCAAGTTTGTACAATCATGAGCATAATGCCCTGGTCCTCTGCAATTGTAACAAATTAATTGTCTGCAACCCCTTCCTAGTCCCATTCCGCCTCGTCCTCGACCTTGCCTCTGAAATCCAACGCATGTCATCCCTGCATCTGGGTCGAGGGCTCGTGTTTCTATCTACATCCTATAGGCAAGGGTTCAATCCATCATTAGCTCGTAACTCTGGCAAGTGCACTCATCATGGCCTACCAATTGACAGAAATTACAAAACAATTGTTGGGGTGTCTGTGTATACTTCTACAACAAATGACAATTATATGTCGTGTGTTTCCCTCCTATTTGACAAATCACGCACTATAAAGCGAGTGTCGTGCTCGGCCCTGCATGTGCCTCTAGTCTCAATGGCATTGGCCCTCCTCTTGTCAAGTATTTCACGAACACTAGGCAGTGATCCCTATCATGGCCCTCACCTTTGCATTTTATGCACCATACTTCCTCACGCGCCTCTGGTTGTGGTGCCCTATCCTGCTTCAAAATTTTCATTTCCAAAGATAGATTCTATAATTGCATGTGGATTTGTTGAACTCCCAACCCAGGGTCTTGTATTGGGGTCTCATGTAATCTCATTGACATTTCCAACACTTCAGCCTAGGTAGAAAGTTTTTTTTTGTGATAGCGTCATTCTCAAGTGTGGTGTCAAAGATGCTACAAACCATGCGCGATGCTGTCCATCTGTCAATGTCATAATGGCTTCATGGATCATACTCTTTAGCCATTGATCCAGATCCCAGAGATTCTCACCTAGGAGCATCACGATTTCTTTAAACCTGATGATGGATTGTGTTTCTAACTTTGGCTTGCTAAATTCCCTGTTCAGCGCATTCTGGATCTCTGCTATCCCAGCATTTGGGTGGTCATTAGAGTGCTTGATATACCATGTTAATGTGTGATCTTACAGTGCACTCACCAATGTAGCCTTCTTAATATTGTCATCTATGACACCTTGTTCTTCCCACACTGCTCTTACCACGAACCAGAATTGGTACGGATCTTCATTCCCCACTCCTTTGAATACTGGTAGTTTGATCGCGCTCGCCATACTGAACTGTGGAGGTGGTGGAGGTGGAGAGGATGGGGATGGAGGTGAGGGAGGTGAAGTGGGTGGCGATGTGGGTGGAGGTGGTAACCACGGGATGCACTACCTTATCAAACTGACCATGCTTCTTGGATAGACCTTAGTGAACTTCTCCTTTCTCTCTTGCGAGGGTGAAATTAAGGGACAGTTTTCTAACTCTTTTCTACTTTGTATATTTTTCTGCTTCTCGTAGTCCCAAACATTAATGTATTCTCATGACCCTTTCTTCACACAATAGCATCTTAATCCAAGTATTCAAAGATTTAATATACTTACCTCACAGTCCTTTGAGAAAGCGTCGCTCTGCCTCGCTGTAGCTCACAGTCATGTCTACCGCAAACTCAGTGATAAATCCCCCTATTATCTGGTCAAGCCAATGGTCCACAGCTCGTGTGATCTTATCCTATGATACTTCTAGTCTGTGCACTAATTTTGGAGTCCACACTATCGGCTGGTCAAGCCTACACCTTCCCTGGCTGTCGACTAATGTAGCGATCCACTCATACAACTCAGAAGGAAAGGATGTAAAGAAACTCTCATGGATTTCCGTATACACATAGCACTCCAACCACTTTTCCTTAGATACTTGTGGAGTTCTATTTTCCTGTGTCGCGAACTTGTGAACCTTCTTGTCCAACCACTCTTCAATTTCCTTCTTTGTTGGGTTCTGGTGGCACGACATAAGACATCCCTTATGCAGAGTCCAATCCTGGCAACGGAACCATTTGTTGGCTTAGTGGGGCCTGACCGAGGTTCAGAAGTGTTTTAGCCTAGCAAATCCCAGTACTACTGGTCCTTTCAGCAACAATCTGTGTCGTGTGGACTAATGTCTCACCTAAAGTAGTATGGGAGGGTGCTAGAACCGGTTCCGCACCCTGGGGATGTATGATATGAGGTGATGGGAATGAGGCCCAACCTTTGCACTTACTGTGCTATGCGCACCAGCAGGTACCCCACACCCTATAATACTGTCTTTGTGCAGTTCTAGTTGTAGCGCGACCCATGTTATTTACCCAAGTCTTCCTTAGTTAGGCTCTGTTAGCTGATTACTTAGATTATTTTCATATATAAGAATTCATACAAGTATTCATCAAGTGTGCACAGTAAATAAACAAAGTAAAAGTAATGCATATCGTCAAAATACAGATTCAAGAACAGATGCACAGAGTAACATCTCTTTATTAACTTCCAATCCCAATTACAGACCTGACTCTACCCTACACACTCAGCTACAAGGGTCTGCGCACTCAGCTGCGGACTCTACTAGGCCTCTACGCACTCAACTGTAGAGCCTATTCCTACTACTTTGACCCAATACACTTCAGATTCCACACTAACTTCGGACCATGCCTTCGTTATTCTATCTATTATTTGCTATCTTTACACTTAGAGCCTTGCTCTATTTATACCCGACACAACTTTACATTAAGTTACAATATTTTAGGGCGGATAGCCCTATGACTCATCCTAGACTTCGTGCTCCATGCCCAAATTCGCAGAGTCTTATGATCTTATTGACCAAAACTTGGGCTTTGAGCCCCAAAACATGTTGCGGGGGATCCCATGCCCAACAGTTCCTCTAGTTCACAACCATCGAAGAAGAGAGAAGGTTGACTGTTGGATGCAGTGGGGGTATTTGGAAAAAATTTTCCTAGGTTGTCCCTATTCCTATGAAGCATGAAAGGAAATGTTTTTGGGTTGGTTTTATAATTTTTTTTAAACTGGAAAGTACTTGTAGAAATGAAATTGTTGATTTAATGAAAATCACTGACAGAATGAAAAAGCTACTTGCTAAATTGAAATCCTACTTGCAGAATGGAAAGGAAAGCAGATAATGGACAATGAAAGAAAAGAAGCAACTAGATTACTTTTGCAGAAATAAACTAATAGCAGAATATTGAAGACAAGAAATAGAAGAAAAGAAAGCAATAATCACATTCTACTTAGACACCTCCCTGGAAATGGTGTCAAAAAGTGATGAGCGCAAGTATTGCAACAAGGATGTTGCAACTCTTGGGCTACTAGCTTTACTTATCAGCCTAGGGTTCGTACAAACTTGGAGGTGGCAGTGTTGTATGCACAAGTAAAAGTGAAAGTCCTTCCTGTTGTCACTATTCTTCTAGTGAGAGACCCTAGGGCTTCCAAACCAGACTTCTATAGAGTCAGAAGAAGCTTGATTCTTTGATGGAAGAAGAGAAAATATACTCTAAGAGAGATACTCGACTTCAGTAATGAAGAAAACAAAATGTAATTATAAATCACACCATATCCTAGTTAAGTATTTAAACATCTATGCTAAGTAGAATTGTTAAATCAACACTAAATGAATGCTACTATCTAAGTTGCAGAAGTAAAGAGCATCAAACCATACTAGTGTGTAAGCAAAAAAACTAAACTAAATCTGTTTTCACTTTTTTTTTGTTTTTTTGGCAAAATCAAGTATGCAATTTAATAGTTCTTGTGGATGTGACAGGTGAATTGAGGATGGATAGAAGGTTTATGGAGTGGTTGGATGGTGTTGGAGGGTCCTAGGAGGATTTTGGTGATTTCTTAGAGGTTCCCCATCAATTCGCCTCAAAACAGGTCGTTTCAGGAAAACTATTGGGCGCGGGATCCCCCAAGGCAAGTTTTGGGGCTTAAAGCCCAAGTTTTGACTAAGTCCGAGGTAAAGACTCCACAAATTGTGGGCATGGAGAACGAAGTTGTAATTGAGTCATATGGTTGTCTGCCCTTACTTTTGTAATGTAATGTTGGCTTGAGAGTTCTCCCCATGGTCAACATACCATGGGATTGTATAAATAGATTGAGGCTCTAAGTGTAAAGAGATATCTAAGGAATCGAAGAAGTATGTAAGATATAATGATGACGAATTGAGTCTTAGTTGAAGCATCGAGTCATGTCTGTGGATAGTAGAGTAGGAGAAGGCTCTGCAGCTAAGTGCATGGACCCTTGCAGCTGAGTGCTCAAGGCAGGTTGAGTCTGTAACCGATTGAAGCATTAATAAAAAGAAGTTTCACATTATTTCTGTGTATCTTTCCTTGTTTTGTGCATTGAAGTATATTGGGTATGAATTGTAAGTTTACTGTTTATTTTCTGTGCAAACTTATATGGATGTGTTGAATAGGCGAATATAAAATAAAGTATCTATTTACGCAAAGATAGCTAATTGTTATAAGAAGATAAGTAAGATCCACGATGTAACTTGGGGAAATAGCATGAATCGTTGCTTTATCAGTGTGAAAGCTCCTCAGCCCCTGGTTAGGGTTGTGCAAAGGTGAGTATAATAGAGTGTGAAGGCCTCACAGGTCAGTAAAGTGCACGAAGTGACCTACACAAAGGTATTCACAGCTAGACTAAATCAACCCCTCAAACATCTCAAGGGTGCGGAAACTTGGTTCCAGCGTCCCCCCATACTACTTCGGGTGAGACCTCAGTCTATGCTCCGTAGGCTATTACCAAAAGAGCCAGTAGTACAAGGATTTGTTTGGGTAAATAACTTCGAACCTGGGACAGGCCCCCTCAAGCCAACAAATGGTTCTATTGCCGGGACTGGAATCTGCATAGAGATGTCTGATGTCGTATCGTTGGAATCTAACTAAGAAATAAATTGAAGGTTGTTTGGATAGGAGAATTCACAATTTCGCAGCACAGGAGAACGGGAATCCATGACTATCAAAGGAAGAGTGGTTAGACTACTACCTGTACACAAAGATCCACGAAATTTTCTTCACATATTTCTCTATTGAGTTGTACGAGTGGATCGTGAAGATAGATGATAGCCAAGGAAGGTGGAAGTTTGACAATCCTATTATGTGGACCCCAGAGTTGGTGCGCAGATTGGAAGTGTCAGAGGATAAGATCGCGCATGATGTTGATCACTGGCTCGATCAGATTATAGGAGGATTCATTACTGAGTTCGCAGTAGATACTTCAGTGAACTATAGTGAGACAGAGCGATGCTTTCTCAAAGGACCACGAGGTAAGTATGTAAGATCTCTGAATACTTGGATTAAAATGTTATTGTGTGAAAAGAGGGTTATGCAATCACCTTGATGTCTAGAGCTACATGAATTGGAAAAACCTACAGAAACGAAGGGAGTAAGGGACTAGAGAATAGCCCTCTGATTTCACCTCTGCAAGCAGATGAGGAAGATCTCACGAAGGTCTCTCTGTGAAGTGCAATAAATTTGATATGGCAGAGGATTCCGCGCATAACACCCCCACCAACACCACCACCAGCTTCACCGCCTTCACCTCCATCTTTGCCCGTACCACCTCCGCCACCACCGCAAGTCAATATGGCAAGCGCAATAAAGTTTCCTATGTTCAAGGGAGTAGGAAATGAAGATTCAGACCAGTTTTGTTTTGTGATAATAGCCATATGGGAAGCACAGGGAGTTACAAATGATAATATAAAGAAACTGACACTGGCTAGTGCTCTGTACGATCGCGTGCTAACTTGGTATATTAAGCATTATAATGACAATCCGAATGCAGGGATCATAGATATCTAAATTGCACTAAACAAAGAATTTAGCAGGCCAAATTCAGAGGTGCAGTCGATCATTGGATTCAAAGAGATCACAATGCTACCAGGTGAGACTCCTTGGGAGCTAGATTAGAGACTAAAGTGCACAATTTGCGAGGCAAATATGACTTTGATGGATGGACAACACCATGAATGGTTTGTAGCATCGCTAACGCCACATTTGAGGAATGCATTGTCACAATAGAGGTTAACGAATCAGGTAGAGGCCTTGGAGATCGTGATGAGGCTACTTGAGACCTCGATATAGGATCCTAACTTGGGAGTTTAGCAGATCCATGTGCAGTTGAAAAAATTATGCCTTGAGGTGCAGAGTCTGAAATAGGATAAGACAACCCGAATAGAAGTGCACGAAGAGGTATGGTGTGTTAAATGTAAGAGTCAGGGTCATGAAAAGGACCACTGCCTGGTGTTTGCGAATTACCTCACGGGGCGAGGACCGATGCCATTAAGACCAGAGGCACAAGTAGGACCTAGCACGACGCCTGCTTTGTGGTGTGCGATTTGTCAAATAGGAGGAAATCATGCTAAAGACAACTCCCATTTGTTACAGAAGTACACAAAATTTGCAATAGTTGTTCTATAATTTTTTTAGATTAGTTGGAAATGATGAGTGCACTTGTAGAAGCTATGAGCTGATGATGGATAGAACTCCCACCTACAGGGTTCAGGTCAAAAAGCAACCACTTAACCAGAATGCAGGAATGGCGCAAACCGAATTTTAGGGGTGTGAGCGAGGCCAAGGTGGAGGAGGACCTAGAAGAGGTCGTGGACAGCTGATATGTTACAATTACGAAGGGTCGGGACATTATGCTCATGATTTTATGAATCCAATGCATCCATCATGTCTGTATTGTACATTGTTTGATCATGACACAGAGGATTTTCCTACGTTGATAGCTAGAATGTGCAATAAGGGAGCATTACAACCTCCCCCGACTCAGAACCTATAGATTATGAGCTCTGAGCTGCGTGAGGAAGATCCAAATGTGAACATTGTGCTCCGAAGTGGAATTATGATGGGAGATGATAAAGGAAAATAGCTTGAAGATAGTACTTGGGTTTTCAAGGCTCCAACGAAAGAAGCAGAGTTTGATTTCGAGCATGCTAAAGAAACCTTCATGGAAGCTAAGAAGAGCTTCACTGATGCCTCCACTTTAGGAAGCAAAGATAGATCGGAGCTAGAAATGGACCCATCTATGCTTACAACATTCCTCGAAACATGCATGAAGTTACTGCATGACAGTAAGGCTATAAAGGGATTGCAGGAACTCATTAACTGATTCACTGGGACCACGATAGGAGAGTCGCACGTAGTTTGGAAGATTGGAAAGCATGCAACGAGGATGGGAAGATAAATGAGGTTGACCGTGCAGATTGGAGAATATGATATGGACCAAGTAATTCTAGATTTAGGATCAGATGTGAACGTTCTACCGAAGCAAAAATGGGAGTGCATGGGAAGACCTACGCTACAATGGTCTCCTATCCAGATACAAATGGCAAACCAGCAAAAGATAATACCTATGAGAAGATTGTAGGGAATGATCGTGGATATTGAAGGGGCAAGCATGCTAGCAGACTTTGAAGTGATAGAGATTGTTGATGAGAGCAATCCCTACCCCACGCACTTAGGAATCGATTGGGCCACTAACATGAATGGGGTGATTAATTTGAAGAAGTGAAAGATGAGCTTTGAGAAGAAGTCTCTACGTGTAGTCATACCTTTGGACCCTATAGAAGGATCACACTACACAGAGACAGTGCACACAAGATAACTATGCGAGTGCAAGACTGGGTAAATCCCACCACAGATGGACGAATCTCATGGGAGCGTGAAATATCCTGTACATCAGATTCAGATGAAGAGATAGAGTGATGGCAGAACTGGTTACATGAGGTAACTAAGCTGAACTGTAACATGATGACAAGATCACTGTGCTGTGTATCGACAAAAGTGAGAGATTTGCCTACTTATGATGGATTAGGTGAGGTAGATGCTTTCTTGAATAGATTTGAAAGGGAGGTGCCGAAAAAGCACCGTCTCCAGGCTTTGAAGTGGGTACTGTGGCTACACTCATGAGGTGATGGGGTACGCACCAAGGAAGCTTTGAGGACTGGTGCGAATGTAGGAGAATGATGTGCATGCATTTTGGGAAGCATAAGATACGACTAACAGATAAATACAATGTACAGGATGGTCTGTGTGCGCATCTATCCAGGTGGTTATAGGCATATGGTAAACAACCTGCATAGATGCACATGGACTTCACGTTGGGAAACACGATCAATAAGCATGTGTTGGGGGTACAATTACATGAATAGTCCCTCAAGTTGGAATGTCAGAGTGTGGAAAGAACAAGTGTGTAGAAGGTTATCCACGCAGAAGCATTTAACAAAGTGTGTGAAGCACTGAACAGGGTATATAATGCACAACAAAGTGATTGGGACCTGTGTGTACTAGAAGTCTTATGGGCTTATAGGATAACGTGCAAGAAACTGATGGGACAGACACCTTATAGGTTGGCCTATGGAGAAAACGCTGTAAGACTAATGGAGTATATTATGCCTAGTCCACACATAGCAGCGCCCATGGATATAATGGTTCGTGGAGCCTTGGAAGAAGGGTTCGTGCAGTTGAACAAAGAAGAACACTTGGGACCTAATGAAGAGATCCAATAGGGTAATCTTAGGCTCCAAGAACTCATGAATGAAAGAGCTCATTTATCGAAGAAAAGTACTCTGGTGGAAGCAGAATTCAAGAAGCTTGAGGAAGGAATGAAGAAGGATTTTCTCGATAAGAAAACTGTGGTAATAAAAGAGGATTTGCACAATTAAGTTGACAAATTTGCGGACTACCACCAAGATTTGATTAGCTTGACACCTTGGATTGGACCGTATATTACTAAATGGATCACCAATGGTGGCATGATGCAGATGGTGAAGTGCACGACGCAGATAGTAAAGATAAAAGGTGGATTTTTTCCAGGAAAATTGATTGATGGTAATTGAAGTTGTATATAGGTGGCCTGACCACCTAACTAGCTATGGGAAGCACAGTCTTAGCACTCCAAGTAGTTGAAAGGAGATGTGGGACTATAAACTACTCTTCCCGAGAGTTGCACGATGTCAGGGCTGCACATAGGAGCGAAGTGTCAGGGGGTCCATGACAACGCAAGGGTAGCTGCACTAAAGCACGAGTTGTCTAGAAAGTGATCGTTATAGTCACTATTCACGATGAGATGCTTGGTTTGAGACCAAATGGAGTGGGCGGAAGGAATTTTAGGCTAGATTATGGGAAAGATTTAGGAAAATATGTTGCCAAGGGAGCAGTAATGGACCATATTTGGGGGGAACGATCGAATTTGAATTCAAAAGGCACTATAAATTGCAAAGGGCTGCCCAACAAACAACACTTGGTCATTTGAGAATTGAGTTGTCCTGCACCTAGAGTATTCTAAATCGAGACCTGTTTAACCTATTGAGAGTGTTTTTTGAGCACCCAGTTGAACAGTTGAGAGATTTCTGGACGAACAAAATGACAGCGTCTGAAGAAGTCAGGGAAATTAAAGAAATGACCACCGAAGAGGCCACACAGGCCACGACAGTAGAAGATGACCCTGAGAGAGTTAGGATAGTTACGGAAATCCCTAAATGGCAGCGCATGCCAAGGCCCAAGAAAGATAATCAGCCCATGATACTAGTGTGCGTGTCCCCTCGAAACCTACTATGAAATAAACTGGTCATGGAAGAAAAGGGGAAGGCAGTTAATTTGCAAACCGATGAGGAGGAGGAAGACCTTAAGGAAATCCTAATGGAAGAGAAGGAGGAGGAAGAAACTGAGGGTGCAGACCTGTTACACAAAATATCGTCACCTTGATTGTTTGCAGTCAGTATGGGTCTATCATCACTTGTACTGACCTCCTAAGCAAGTCTCAGACCTCAGCTCTTCAAAATAAGCTTTAGAAATGAGAGAAAGACATCAAAAAGCAATGTAACTTTGGTTCCACACTTTCTCTCACTTTTGCCTGCGGGCCCGCACCCTTTGTTCAGATTACCTGCGTACTTATATGCTCTATATGTAAAGGGGAGGGTGCGTACCCCTGTGAAAGTCAAAAGGCGCAAATTTTATCTTAACAAATTCATTCTGGGTTAATTCTAGATGTTTCTAGAAGGAATTTTGACGTGGATTGTTCGCTCCAAGGTGGTTCATGCATCCCAAAAGAGAAGGAGCTAATCCCTTGTTAGGAGGAGCTATCCTTTTGAAGGAGGATTCTATCCCTTTGAAGGAGGACCTAGTAACTTCCCTCCATTGCACTATAAATTAAGGCATTGGGTTAGTTGCTAGAGAGGTTAGAAGCTGAAATTGTTTTAGGGTAAATGCTGATGGAATTGGGACTTCCTAGTTAAACTTGAGAGGAGAGATCACATACCTTTTGGTTTCATTGGGAAGTGAGTGAAACTTGCCAAAGTAGAGGAGACTTCTTGTCGGACCCTGGGAGGAGCTTGTACAGCATCAAGGCACAGGTTGTAAAGTTCTTCTTTCATTTGAATTTACAATCAGACTCATTATTCTCAACAAGTATCTCATGTTATTTGTTTCATGGACTCCTTGACTTTCATGTTAAATATGTTTTATGATATTGGTTTTTCAGGTGCTATTTAATTGTTTGCCTTGTTTGTGTTTGTAGGTTCGCGACAAAGGAACTCATTTGGATCAAAGGAGCGAAGGAATCCCCAAACTTGCGTTGGACATAAGGTAGGCCTTAAACACACTTGTTTGCCATTATTTATAAAAACACATTTAGAGAAAGATAGTGTCTGGTTGGTTTCCTTGTCATTAGGTCTTCTTTAGATTCTAGGAAGGTTTATCTTGTCTGCAAGATCGACTCATTCCGCGTGACAAAATGTCGACTCCGCTGGGGATTTGATTGTTTTCCTTATTTTTTCTTTGACTTGAGAAACTTGCCTTTTTGTTTTTGTTTTTAGCTTGTTGTCTGTGGACTTGGGTAGATTTAGTGGATCTAGGTTTGTTTTTTCTTTTCATTACTTTAGGAGAAGTCCGCAGTCTATGCTTGTATCACAGTGCGTACCTGTACACACTTTTACTTTGCACACAGAGCGTACACGCACCTGTGTAAACTCTGAATCTGCGTACCCTACTAAAATTTTGAAAATTTTGAATTTTACTCTTTAAATTAGTTTTATTTTGATTTAGTAGTTGTTATCCTCTGCCCAGACCTGCATGTGACTTGTTAAAAGCTTTCCTTGGTTTAATTT
>APFE031061830.1:0-20096 GCA_000404065.3 Pinus taeda | reverse complement strand
TAATCTGGTTGTTAATATTTATATAGTTATTAATAATCTTAAATAGTTGTTGTTCAAAAAAACCCATAATAATTATTAATGTGATTGATACACATTGAAAAATGTGGTTGTATATATGTTCATATAAGTCTATGGGCTTTTATCAATCACATTGGTAAATGTGGTTGTGCTGGTATATAATTTATATTATGTAATGTGGAATTTGTTGGAACTTCAGTTTATATTGGACATCATATAATAATTGAATAGTTGGGTATATGGATAAATACAAATTTTTAGAGTTTTTGAAACTTCCAAAATTATAATTATCTATTTCCTCTTTAATTTTTTCCATATTAAATTTTAAACCATCCCAACTTTTCAAATCAATCATCTAATCTATTGGTATTCTAATTCAAATTTAATAACCATAATTTCAACTAACAAACTTGTTTAGCAAAGACTGCTGCCATACATCACTTGTTGATGTAATTGATTAATAACAAAGATAATGGATACAAACTAATCTAAAATGGAATTAGTTCCATTTTAGGATTACGGAGGACACTTCATCGCAATGGGGTGTCCTTCCTAAAAATAAATATTTACAGTCGCTCGTTCAACAGGTTTCTTCTCTCTATTTAAGAATATAATATAAAAACTATAACTCCGCCTAAAAATAGATATACAAAAGTTTAAACAGTTAACACATTATAGCTATGGAAGTTGTACACATTTCGAGAATATATATATATATATATAAAATCACAACGGCTTATTAATACAGCTCTATAGTGTAGGATGATTCGCACTTTTCTGATCAACTTAGAATCCTCCCAGAAAAACCATACCAGAGCTATATACAGCGAAATTGAATCCACAGTTATCAGCCCGTCCCTATCTAATAAAGCGGAAACGATTTCGAATTTAGTGTATGAATTGAAATGAAATGTGTTTTGGAATGGATTTTCAAAAATTAATTAAATTTTTAATTTATAGTCAGAAAATTGGTCTCTTACCGAACAAGTTGGAAAGACTTCAGCTGAAAAACAATGTGCTGGATATGCACATGGCTTGGACGTGACATTAATATTACAAGTTGGAAAGACTTCAGCTGAAAAACAATGTGCTGGATATGCACATGGCTTGGACGTGACATTAATATTTTTTTAAAAAACTGTTCGGTCATAAAATTGGTATCTTACCGAACAAGTTGGAAAGACTTCAGCTGAAAAACAATGTGCTGGATATGCACATGGCTTGGATGGATTCTTTGAATGAGCAAGGTGCATCAATAACAGGTACAAGAGATGACGGGAGTGAGGCGAGGGTCCGATGATAATGGCTTCTAACAGCTGACTGAGGGCGCTATGGTGGTGACAGAGGTTGGAGCTCCTGCTACTTCTCAAGGCAGAACAACACTAACATTGAAGAAGTCAACCATGCTAGCTGTCTTTTAGTTATTATATATGTTATACAAATATGTATTTGTGTTACACATTTTTTATTTAGTGTATAAACAGTGGCAACTTAGAGTTGTCATACGTAGACAATGGAGACTGTCCTCATTTCTTTTGTTTTATTAAGGGACCAGTTTTTAAAATTTCAATTTAAAAATCATACAAAATCTCATATTATTATTATATTATATTATACTTTATAATATAATTATAGAAATTTATCAACGCTGAAAAGAAATAAACAAAACCAATAAATAATAATTTAGGGAAAGAAAACAAAAACACATGTCACGATATTTGATTGACAAAACTCAAAATATAATATACATATATCAATGAACTTATTGGATGATTACAAGGAGTATGCAGCAAAAGATGTTAAATTTTAGAGTCACTCGTACTAATAATGAGGAAATAAACGAAAGAAATATAAAAAAATATCAATGAACTTATTTGATGATTACAGGGAGTATACAGCGAAAGATGCTAAATTTTAGAGTCACTCGTAATAATAATGAGGAAATAAACTAAAAATAATAAAGTTGGACACATTTGAATTATTTTTTAAATCAAAGATATAAAACTAAAAATAATAAAATTTTATAAATTGGAATTATAGTGATGCCTCAAGAAAATGTAAATATTTAATTTTATTATGGTAAAGACAAAACTTGAATATAACACTATTAGCTGTTTGAAATTTAATAATCTTCTTATTATTTTTATTTTTAAATAAGAAAGGTTTTCTTGGAAGTACTTGAACTTTTTGACGATGAAGTTGGGAAAAGACGGTTGCTCAGAGTGCAACCCTAACTGCCTCCCCTAACTCTAAAGGCTTCCATAGAAAAGAGAGGGGGGAGGCGGATCTACGTTGTAGGCTAAGTCTGGTGATAACCAGATAGCCAGGCACGAAGTGCAAGCGTTCTTGCTCACGATAGTGGTCGTGCAAGACAGTTAGGGGGGAGATTCTGGTCCTAAAAGACCAATCTCGTGGTTGGGTGGTCAAGAAACAACATAGTACCTAGGTGAACCTCTGAGGAGTCCTTAAAGCTTGGAAGACCAGGTAAGTAAAGCCAATCACCCAGATAATCTTTTAGTTAATCTTTCTGTGAACTGTTCAGAAATGAGAAGTAGAGCTATGGTTTATTTTTCTTTGGTTAGCAGGGTACTATAAGACAAAAGAATGTTCTCTTTCTTATCTATGAATGCAAGGTAAGATAATTAGGGAATATTTGTTGGGTAGAGGAAATCTTGAAAACGAAATTTAGGAGCAGGAGTTAAGTCTGCGGTTTTAGCCTAATAAAGCGTGTGAATACAGCAATAAAATGGAAGTTAAACTTTTAACAAAACTCTTTTGTCAAAAAAAAAAGAAAAGAGCACATTTGAGAATATTGAAATAACAGTGTGTAGGTAGCTAATGCCTTGAAAATGAAACTGAGCCAATAGCATCTTAACTTTTATAAAATTTCAGGTTTAAAACAAAAAATGAAGCTGCAATGGTCTTTAAGAAAGGAAATAATAAAACCTGGAAACAAATGTGAGTTTGAGCCCGATCCTCAAACCCCGGGTTCATAACAAGGTTTTCTGTACATGTTAATTAAAAATTAAGATAGGCAGCTAATTGAGATAAGTTAAAATGTTGAAGATTGTGCCACCACAATGGTGGTGCTCACGCAAGGAAGCCCGAACCCTCTAGAGGACCCCTTCCATGTTAGTATAGGAAGAAACCTTGAGAGGGTTTGGTGATTAGTGAAACATTTCAACCTACAAGAAGACACAGGGTGACTTGTCGTAGCACTGACGTAAATTGAAATAATGTCACTATAAAAGAAATATCCAGGTGATTATATGAACAAACGACTTTCTAAACGGAAAATTTCAGTGGCATTTAGATAATTCAGGTCTTACGGTTTCAATATAGAAAATGAGTAAATAGAACTTTGCATCTCAAGATAAACACAAGTGCGAAACCATAATACAAGAGAAGTGTTTTAGAGCTGTCGCATAAAACAAAAATTCAACTGATTATCATTTGAGAATTTACACAAAACCCAGAAATTGAGTCCAAATATTCATGCCGGAAATCCTTATGGACTAGGTTGTTTCCGAGAGGAATTTTAATTTAAAAAAAAAATACTTAGTCCAGACACAAGGACTCATTTATACAGGTAAAACAAAACCTCAACTAACAAACCAGAATAATTTACAGGGGCTCGACCCGAAATAACTTATAACAAATTACAATGGACCCAGAAAGTTTGTTCTCATAATTACAACAGACCTAGTCCAAGGCGACCTAAGCCTGAACATGTGTCAATATGGCCAAGCCTCAAGCCAAAATAGTCTGCGACCTCAAAACCCCTAAACATCGAAGAAAGACTGGAGAGGAATTCTATTCCATGCATGTTAGGAACCATCACTGTAACTGAAACCATAAAAAAATGGGGAACGGTCTATAAACCCTTGAGACAACAGACTTGTATACATTGAACTCTCCAACGACAACTCAAACGAGAACCTTTGATGCTTACCCAGTAGTCCATGCAGGAGGTAGGCAATCTGAGTAGCTGCGGCCATCCCACAATGCAAACGAGCATTCTATGGCTGCGCCCATTCCTCTTACATCCAGAAACATACAAAAAAAAGGAAGATTGTTACTGTATGAATGAAATATTGCAAATAAAAAAAATATAGACAAGAGAAAAATAAAGCACGTAGGGCACTTACAGGACTGCATAAATTGTTTGGAAGTTGAGCAGGCCAATTCCTGCACTCGAACCTTGGGTTGCAAACACAGTAATACACATAGATTTGGCATGGCAAAAGGCGGAGTGGAGCGTGGACAAGCACCAAGGCATAATGGAATGAATGAGCCATGCCACCCAAGTAAACAAATATGAAAACCCCAAATCAATGCTTGACCCTTGGATCTGCCATCTGAAACCATTGCTATCGATGGCTAGAGGAGCCCGAGGTGCACAATCGCCAATGCTACTCCTACTCTTGCCATGGCACCATGATAGAGGAGGAAATAAATAACAAGCCAGGTGGAAAGTGCAGGTGAACCCGGCAGCTGGTGGAGTACTAACACACAGTGACGGTGGTACTATAAAAATAAATGCGAGTGATATTCCTACTACTGGAAAGATAAATGCAAATGATAATCCCACTGTTGGGAAGGTTTTCTGACTGCCGGCCCTTGCAACATTGTAAAACGAAAATTACATTGTGAATATATAATGTTGTAACATTGTATTAACATGCAAGACGAAAAATCTTTCCGTAGGTTAAATAAGTAAAAAGAAAATTATCTGATAGTAAGGAGGTATATGACAAGTGGTATCAGAGCCAGTTTACCAAAACTGTGGCCTTTGGGGAAATGAAAATTAAGAACTAAAAACTGAAAACTGATAGACAAATAGAGTATATACGATTTATTTCCATTTCTGTTGAGCAATTCAAGAAAGAATAGATAATGCACTGACCTTTTGTTTTTTTTTCCTGACACTTTTCTTATGTTAAGTATAGGAACAGAGGATTAACAGCATGAGAAGAACAAATAGTGCATCACGCAGGTTTGGGGTGGGTCAGGTACTTGGAACTAGTCTTGAGAACAACCCCGAGTTATGGGTATAGCTTGGTGAGGAGGCTCGCAATACAAATCTAGCAAAATTGGATACAATACAAGAGTTGAAAATTGAAATGGCCTGATTACGAGAGGACAATGCAAGGTTAACTACGGAACAAGAAAGGATTATAAAAAGCTTGTCCAATAAACAGAATCAACAGCCAGCGAATCCCAGTGTTGAGCAGCAAACAATGTCAGAAGAGCAGAATCACCACACAGGAGCTGAGGAGTAAGAAGGAAGGGAGAAGGAAGGATTCGATAATGCTTCTGAACAACAGACATCAAAAAGGCAACGGATAGAGTTGCAAAGGGAATTTCGTAAGATCAAACCACCATACTTTGATGGAGAGCAGGAGGAAGTAGCTGAGGAGTGGTTGATTAATATGAACAAATATTTCCAGCTATATGAGTACAATCACAACCTCAAGGCATGGTTGGCCATCTTCCAATTACAAGGAAAAGCCACCCTGTGGTGGGAAGAAGTTAAGATTGTAAGAGGAGTAAGCGAACAGAACATAACCTAGGAGAAATTTCAAAGGTACTTCAAGGAAAGATACCTGACCGAGCATTTTTATGATGAAAAGGCAAGAGAATTCCATGACTTGCGATTAGGACAACAAACCATGGATGAATTTATCACTCGTTTTACTTCATTGCTTCGTTACATGCCTTATATTAGAGAGGAAAAACCCGAAGTGCAAAGGTTCGTGAGTAGTTTACCCCTAAATATGCAGGAAAGGATTGAGTTTGACAATCTAAAGACAATGGATGAAGCAATACGTAAAGCCAGAATTTGTTAACAGAAAAGCAAACAGAACGGAGAAATTTCAAGTAAAATATGGAGCAATAAGAAGAATAATAAGTTGGCTAGAAACAATAAAGGGAATCATGTTAGTGGTAACAAGGGTTTTGGCAAGGGACAAAACAGCAGAAATATACAAAAAAATTCGTTCAAGTCCAAGCCAACCAGTGAGTCCCGAATCAGTGAACAATCTGTAAAGTTAGACAGTGAAGGGGCAACAAGGCCTCTAGTGCTGTGTTGGGGTTGTGGTGGGCCTCACTATGTTAAAAATTGTCCTCAATGGAAAGGGACCAAAAAAGTTTCCCAGATCCATCAAGCATCGACAATCGGCAATATAGGACGTAGTATACCACGAATTAATGCTACCATAGAAGATCATCAGGCGGAGTACCAGCCGACCATGGTGGAATTCGAAGGTAAAATTTCAGACTTTACTGTAACTATTTTGATTGATCCTGGAGCCACATTAAGTTACATTAGTCCTAAGGTGGTAGAACATTGTAGGTTGAAACCTGTTAAATTCAAAAACCCTTGGTTAGTACAGTTGGCCATAGGGGCCAAGAGACGAGTGCTTGTAAAAGTCAATAATTGTCCTTTAAAGATAGCAGGACAGCCAGTGATGGCACATTTAAATGTGCTTCCCCTTGGGTCATATGATGTTCTAATCGGTATGGACTGGTTAGAAAAACACTAGTCAATAGTCAACTATAAGACAAAGAATATTTATTACAAAGACGAGCTTGGAGCAAGGCAAGAGATGCAAGGGATTAAACGGCTAGTGCAGGTTCGACAAATAACCACCTCTCAGTTAGCAAAATGCATTAGGAAGGGATGTCAGATTTATGCCATCCAAGTGGGCTATGCTAACTCAAAAGACAAAATAGTCACCTTGGAGAACATTCCCATGATACAAGAATTTGCTGATGTGTTTCCAGAAGAGATTCCTCGGATACCACCCAAACAAGATATAGAGTTTACCATCAAATTGGTGCCTGGGGTAGCCTCGATATCCCGAGCACCTTACAGAATGAGTACACCTGAGTTGACAGAGTTAAAAATGCAGTTAGAGGAACTGCTAGACAAGAATTACATTCACCCCAGTGTGTCTCCTTGGGGAGCTCCAGTATTGTTTGTTAAGAAAAAAGATGGGACCTTTCGCATGTGCATAGATTATCGTCAGTTGAATAAATTGACCATCAAAAACAAGTATCCCTTACCCCGGATCGATGAACTTTTTGATCAAGCAAAAGGGGCAATAGTCTTTTCCAAGATCGATTTGCGATCCGGTTATCACCAAATCTAGATTAAGGAGGAAGACATAGCTAAGATTGCTTTTAGAACAGGGTATGGACATTACGAGTTTGTGATGCTACCCTTTGGGTTAACTAACACCCCTGTGACTTTTATGTGTTTAATGAACAACATATTTAATCAATATTTGGATAGATTTGTCTGATCTTTGTTGATGATATAATGATATATTCCCGCACTATGGAAGAGCACAAGGAGCACCTCAGATTAGTGGTGCAAACCCTTCGAGAACACCAGTTATATGCCAAGTTCAACAAGTACGACTTCTTCAAGGAATAAATACAGTATTTGGGCCATATAATCATGAAGGAAGTGATCGCGGTAGATCCAAAAAAGATAAAAACCATAATGGAATGGCCTGTACCGAAGGATGTAGCAGACATCAGATCCTTCAAGGGATTAGCCAGTTATTACAAACAATTTGTAGAAGGATTTTCAAGAGTAGCATATCCTATCACTTCCTTACAAAAGAAAGGAAGAGTTTTTAGGTGGAGCCCGGAATGCCAAAAAAAATTTGAGCAACTTAAGCATCTGCTCACCATCGCACCCATTCTAAGTATAGCTGATCCAAGCAAGGATTATGTGGTGTGTGCTGATGCAAGGAAAGGTGTAGGAGGCATGTTGATGCAAGAAGTGAAAGTAAGTGCTTACGAGTCCAAGAAACTGAAAGAGCATGAGCAGAAATACTCCACTTATGATCTAGAATTGGCAACCGTTATTCACGCCTTGAAAATGTGGTGACATTATCTTATGGGAAGGAAATTTTTACTATTGACAGACCACCATAGTGTGACCAATTATTTTAGCCAGCCCACTTTAAATGCTAGGCAAGCAAGGTGGGCGGATTTCCTAAGTTGCTTTGATTTCGAAATCAAACATTTGAAGGGGAAAGAGAATCGGGTGGCAAATGCTCTAAGTCAGAAATTAAAATGCTTATATGAAATTTCCTGCAGCAAATGGAAAAGCCCCTTCAAAGAGATGATTATAAAAGTAGCAGAACAAGATATTGTATATCAGCAAATAAAACATCAAGTACAGCAGTGAACAGCAAAGAAAATCATCAGGGTTATGCGGTGAATGTTACTGGAATGCTGTATTACAAGAAAAGGTTGTATGTGCCCAATCAAAATAGCATTAAAAACTTGATTTTGGATGAATTTCGTAAAAGTCACTATACTAGACACCCAGGATATTAGAAAATGATCACTGCACTCCAGAAAGAATATTACTGGCTGGTTATGAAGAGAGATGTGGTTGAGTACTTGGCACGTTGTTTAGAGTGTAAACAAATTAAAGCAGAACATCAACACCCTGCGGGGTTATTACAACCATTACCCATTCTCGAATGGAAGTGGGACACTATTTCTATGGACTTCATAATAGTTTTGCCCAAGACAAGGAAAAAATAATGACTCCATCATGGTGGTGGTGGACAAACTAAGTAAATCAGCGCATTTTATACTTGTGCGATCTACTTATAGAATTGTACAGATCGACCACATTTTTATGCAAAACATATTTAAGTTGCATGGGCTACCAAAAACAATAATTTCAGATCGTGATGTAAAATTTACGTCAGTCTTTTAGAAAACGTTGTTTGTAGAATTAGGAACTCATCTGAATTTTAGCACAGCATATCACCCCAGACTGATGGACAAACAAAACGGGTGAACTAGATGGTGGAAGACATGTTAAGGGTATATGTAATGCAACAACCAACCAAGTGGGAATATTACCCGTACTTGGTTGAGTTTGCGTATAATAATGGTATCATACATCACTACAAATGAGCCCATTTGAAGTACTGTATGGGCGTAAATGTTGCACACCCTCAAGCTGGGGTGGACTAGAAGACAAATTGATGTTAGGTCCTGAAATGCTTAAGGAGATGGAGGAAATGGTTAAGAAGGTCCGGTCCAATTTAAAAGCAGCTCAAGACAAGCAAAAGAACTTTGCTGACTAGAAAAGAAAATTCAAGAAGTACCAAGTTGATGACCATGTGTATGTAAGAATATGAGCAAAAAAGAGTACACTACAATGGAATGGTTGCACTAAGCTGGCACCTCGATATTGTGGACCATTCCAAGTCTTAGCAAGAATTGAGTTGGTGGATTACCAACTCGCCTTGCCAAGTCACATACGAGTCCACAATGTCTTCCATGTTTCTATGTTGAAAAAATATATTTATGATCCTAAACATGTAATCAGATGGCAAGATATACAAGTGATAATTACCTTCGGTAACTGAGTCTAAGTGTTTTTCTTTTAAAAGAAAACTGATTTAGGATGTTGTTTGTTGTAGGTCGAACTCGAAGGAGAAATCTTGGGTGAACTACTAAACATCCTCGA
This sequence comes from Pinus taeda, assembly GCA_000404065.3. NCBI lineage: Eukaryota > Viridiplantae > Streptophyta > Pinopsida > Pinales > Pinaceae > Pinus > Pinus taeda. Next base: position 10,567 of record APFE031061830.1, on the reverse strand, counting down.
CCGGAGAGAAGTAATGTTGCGGAAGCGGGCTATTACCTAAGTTAATGTGAAGTGGCAGGATTTTGGGCCTGACGAGGCCACCTGGGAAGATGAAGAGCTCATGAGGCAAGCTTACCCAGGGTTGTTCATGGAAGAAGGACATTGGGACGATGTCCAATTTTAGGAGGGGGAGATGTGATGCCCCAAGAAAATGTAAATATTTAATTTTACTATGGTAAAGACAAAACTGAATATGACACTATTAATTGTTTGAAATTTAATAATCTTTTTATTAATTTTTTTTTTTTTAAATAAGAAAGGTTTTCTTGGAAGTAGTGGAACTTCTTGAGGAGGAAGTTGGGAAAAGACGGTTGCTGAGACTACGACCCTAACTATCGCCCCTAACTGGAAAGGCTTCCAAATAAAAGAGAGGGGGGAGGCAAAAATATGCGCTGTAGGGACAGGCAGAGAAAAAAATAGAAAAAAGGAAAGGCTAAGTCTAGTGATGACCTAATAGCCCAGCACGAAGTGAAAGCGTTCTTGCTGGGGATAGTGGTCCTGCAGGACAGCTAGGGGGGCGATTCTGGTCCTGAAAGACAAATCTTGTGGTTGGGTGGTCAAGAAACAACAGAGTACCCAAGTGAACCTCTGAGGAGTCCTTACCACTTGGAAGACCAGGTAAGTAAAGGCAACCACCCAGATAATCTCTTAGTTAATCTTTCTGTGAACTGTTCAGAAATGAGAAGTAGAGCTATGGTTTATTTTTCTTTGGTTCTCAAGGTACTGGAAGACGAAAGTATGTTCTCTTTCTTATCTGTTAATGCAAGGTAAGATAATTAGGGAATATTTGTTGGGTGGAAGAAATATTGAAAACGAAATTTAGGAGCAGGAGTTAAGTCTGTGATTTTAGCCTAATAAAGCGTGTGAATACAGCAATAAAATGGAAGTTAAACTTTTAACAAAACTGGTTTGTCAAAAAAAAAAAAAAAGGCATATTTGAGAATATCGAAATAACAGTGTGTAGGCAGCTAACGCCTTGAAAATGAAAACACGGCTAGTAGCATCTTAACTTTTATAAAATTTCATGTTTAAAACAAAAAATGAAGCTACAATAAAACCTGGAAACAAATGCGAGTTTGAGCCAGGTCCTCAAACCCCAGGTTCATAACATGGTTTTTTGTAAATGTTAATTAAAAATTAGGACAGGTTGCTAATTGAGATAAGTTAAAATGTTGAAGATTATGCCACCACAATGGTGGTGCTTAGGCAAGGAAGCCCGAGCCCTCTAGAGTACCCCTTCCACATTAGTATAGGAAGAAACCCTAAGAGGGTTTGGCAATCAGTGAAACATTTCAACCTACAGGCAGACAGAGGGTGACTCATCGCAGCATTGAGGTAAACCGAAAGAATTGTCACTATAAAAGAAATATCTAGGTGATTATATGAAAAAACAAATTTCTAAACGGAAAATTTCGGTGGAATTTAGATAATCCAAGTCGTACTATTTGAATATAGAACATGAGTAAATAGAACTTTGCCTTTCAATATAAACACAAGTGTGAAACAATAATACAAGAGAAGTGTCTTAGAGTTGTCGCGTAAAACAAAAATTCAACTGATTATCATTTGATAATTTACACAAAACCCAGAAATTGATTCCAAAAATTCATGCCGGAAATCCTTATGGACTCGGCTGTTGTTGAGTGGAATTTTAATTAAAAAAAAATACTTAGTCCAGACACAAGGACTCATTTAAACTGGTAAAACGAAACCTCAACTAACAAACTAGAATAATTTACACGGCCTCAACCTCGAATAACTTATAACAAATTAAAACGGACCGAGAAAGTTTGTTCTCATAATTACAACAAATGTAGTCCAAGGCGACCTAAGCCTGGACATGTGTCAATATGGCCAAGCCTTGGGCCGGAATAGCCTACGGCCTCAAAACCCCTAAACATCGAAGAAAGACCATAGAGGAATTATGTTCCAGGCACATTAAGAACCATCACTATAACTGAAACCATAAAAAAAGGGGAACGGTCTATAAACCCTTGAGACAGCAGACTTTTATACATTGAACTCTCCATAGACAACTCGAACTAGAACCTTTGATGCTTACCCGGTAGTTCATGTGGGAGGTAGGCAATATGAGTAACCACGGCCATCCCACAATGCAAACCAGCATTCTATGGTTGTGCCCATTCCTCGTACATTCGGAAACATACAAAGAAAAAGGAAGATTTTTACTGTATGAACGAAGTATTGCAAATAAAAAAAAAACAGAGACATGAGCAAAATAAAACACGTAGGGCACTTACAGGACTGCATAAATTGCCTGGAAGTTGAGCAGGCCAGTTCCTGTACTCGAACCTTGGGTTGCAAACATAGTAATACACATAGGTTTGGCATGGCAAAAGGCAGAGTGGAGCAGGGACGAGCGCCAAGGCATAATGGAATGAATGAGCCATACCACCCGGGTAAACGAATGTGAAAACCCCAAATCAACGCTCGACCCTTGGATCTGCCATCCGAAACCATTGTCGTCGATGGCTGCAGGAGCCCGAGGTGCACAATCGCCAATGGTACTCCTGCTCTTGCCATGCCACCCTGACAGAGCAGGAAATAAATAACAAGCCAGGTGGAAAGTGCAAGTGAACTCGGCAGCTGGTGGAGTACTAACACACAGTGACAGTGATACTATAAAAAAAATGCAAGTGACAGTCCTACTACCAGAAAGATAAATGTGAATGACAATCCTACTGCCAGGAAGGCTTTCTGACTGCCGTCCCTTGCAACATTGTAAAACGAAAATTACATTGTGAATATATAACGTTGTAACATTGTATTAACATGCAAGACGAGAAACCTTGCTATAGGTTAAACAAGTAAAAATAAATTTTATCTAATAGTAAGGGGGTATATGACAATTATTTTTTAAAATGGTATCAATATCACATTAAATAAATAAATTAAAATATATAAATTAAAAAAAGATTTTTTTATTAATTATTAATAAATTTTAATGATTTTAGTTAGAATCTGGGTAAAAAAAATTAGTTAAATCTTAATTTTGATTTGTGTAATTTAAATTTGGTTTTGATTATATATATGAAATCAGTGTCCTAAAAATTTATGAGGTAATTAAATTGTTAAAAATTTACAATTTAAAAATGATAATTCCAATCAATCTTGCCAATTCTAAATAAATCTAACTAGAAAATAAACCAATAAACTTGAAAAACTTCTAGCAAATGAGCTAAGAAAAATTAAAAAAAACTTCTAGCAAATAAGCTAAGAAAAGCTAAAAAACAATAAGTATCTAAATTTCCAATACTAACAATAAAATGGCAGCATATTTCCAGAAACTTTAACTAAAGCAAGACACCCTCTTTGGAGTTTTCATAATAAATTCTTAATAAATCTGCAGGGTGTGATTTTCTCTTTGGACATAAAAAATAATTCATAAGTTAAATAAACAAGTAGAAAACAAATGGAAGATTTAAGAAAATTGATAGTGGAAAATAAAGCTGGAGTTTTCATAAAACATTCTTAATAGATCTGTATGTATGCCTGTGATTTCTTCTTGAGCTTAGAAAACAGTACATAAGTTCAAAAAATAAATAAAAAATAAAGGAGAGATTGAAAAAATTGATAGATATTTTTATAAAATATTTGAAAATTTTGTTATATTAATATATATTGGAATGACCTACTTATATATGGGAAAACTCTAGTATTCTTATTAAAACGAAGCCAACATTTTGACAGCATTCAAAATTTGAACATTACTCATGGAAAATTTAAGCATTAAGTTGACATGCTGAATACTATTGTCTCATAATGGCCACTATATCCACTGAATATCCACTAAAATGTGTAATTTACATGATATAACAGTATCTCAACTACCCTAATTACCCACAAAATGGTATTTTTATAGCCTTACCTTCCAACAATCACCACAAGCATGTTTAAGGTTATGGAGATTCTACAGTAGGCAATGGACCCTTCATACTTCTCACAAGTGCCACTATTATGGTTCTCACTAAGGTTTCATCTTGAAGCAACATTAGAAATAATAGGTCATCATATACACATTGGAACAACATTTACTTTTCTAGATTTTCTACCTATTACATGCATTTATGGAATTTTGTTTGGGGTATGAAACTTAGAGATTGATTGGCCACAATCACTCTTTTCTAAAGGGGAGGTATAATGGAGTAAGTAGAGGAATATATGTTTTTTTATCAATGCCAAAGGGAGAACACAGGTGAGACTCTTTGCAAATAGATTCCAAAGGAGTTGGTGATGGGACTTGTTTTTTTATTGCTTGTATCTTATTACACTATGGGCCTCCAGAGATTTGAACACGGTGAGACTGTTGGTAGTGTTGGCATTGATGTCAATTGGTAAGGATAAGAAAACTTGTCATCACTAATGTTGATGAATGTTGTTAATGTAATTGCAAAAAAATGTCGATGAATATTATTATTGTAATTGCAAAAATTGAAAATGATGTGAAGTGAAAAACTATGATAATCAATGTAGAAATTGAACGTTATCAAATAAAACCTAAAATATTGAGACACAACCTAGAAAACATATACTTTCATTAAATACAATATAATACAAATCTCATTTTCCTTCCCTTTTTTTTTTTTTACTCTTTTTATAGTAAATTTTTCTTAAAAACTAAAAACCAAGATTCAATCTTATAATTGTTTTTACAATACCAAAAAACAATACTCCATTTCATATTCTAGCAAAAGATATATAAATAACATATAAAACTTGCTATACAATATAATATAATTATAAAAAATTATCAACCTTAAAGAAATAAACAAAAACCAATAATCAAAATAAACAAAAACAAATAAATAATCATTTAGGGAAAAAACAAAAAAACACATGTCACGAAATTTGATTGACAAAACTCAAAATATAAAAAAATATCAATGAACTTATTTGATGATTACATGGAGTATACAACAAAAATGTTAAATTTTGGAGTGACTCGTATAATAATGAGGAAATAAACTAAAGATATTAAAACGAAAAATAATAAAGTTCTGCAAATTTGATTTAATTTTTAAACCAAAGTTATAAAATTAAAAAAATAAAATTTTATATATTTGAAATTATTTTTTATAAAAGTATCAATATCATATTAAATAAAGAGATTAATATATATATATATATTAAATTGATTTTTTTTTTAATTATTAATAATTTTGATGTTTTTGTTAAAATTTGCATTACATTTTTTAACTATATCTTAATTTTTTATTTGTGTAATTTAAATTGGGTTTTGATTACATATATGGAATCGGTATTCTAAAAAAATTATGAAACAATTAAATCCTTGAAAATTCACAATTTAAAAATAATAATTCCTACCAATCTTACCAATTTTAAATAAATTAAACTATAAAATAGACTAATAAAGTTGAAAACTTCTAACAACTAAACTAAGAAAAACTAAAAAATAATAAGTATCTAAATTCCCAACACTAAAAATAAAATGGTTAGAGTTAATGAAGCTTTAACTAAAGCAAGACACCTCTCTCGAGTTTTCATAAAAATTTCTTTATGGATATGCACGTTGTAATTTTCTCTTGGGCATAGAAAATATTACATAAGTTAAATAAAAAAATTGACAACAAATGGAAGATTTAAGAAAATGGAGTGGATAATAAAGCAAGATACCTTCTCTCGAGTTTTCATAAAACATTCTTAATAGATATGCATGTAGGCCTGAGATTTTTTTCTTGGGCATACAAAACACTAAATAACTTAAATAAATAAATAGAAAATAAAGCGGAGATTGAGAAAATTGATAGATATTTTTATAAAAATATTTGAAAATTGTGTTATATTAATATATATAAGGGAATGAGCTACTTATATATTGGAAAATACTAGTATTCTTTTTTTTCCTAAGGAAAAATGGTAATCTTCATTGATATTAGGAAAATTACATGTCGTAGATGTTGTGTAGCATATGCTATAAGGTGGGGTGACTCGCCCATAAAAAAATATAAGAGTACAAAAATGTCCTCGCAAGGAGTACAATTATAGTTCTACTAATATATACATCAAGTAAAGAGTAAATATGTACTAATAGATAAGCAAAAAATAAGCCATAAAAAATAGGCCCATTGCGTCGTTAAACTCTGAAATCCATGTAGGGTCTATGATAGTATTGGTAGTGTTGACTGTCCCCCTGTATCATCCATGCACCTTGAGGCTGGATCACAGCTTCCTTGGATAACTGATCGGAAATCTGGTTGTGTTCCCTATATATATGATGGCAAACAAAAGAGTCAAAATGTGTTATAAGTCTTTGTGCCTCCTCCAATATCTACCTCAGTGAGTAAGCATGACAGTTAGAAATATTGTTGATCCAATTGATTATGATCTTTGAGTCGTCAAATATTTGAATATTTCTACACTGCTTCTCTAATGAAAATCGAAGTAGATATCTTAGAGTAATGAGCTCGGAAAAAATATTTCTACCCATTCCCAGCCCCATTTGAATTTTTAAAAAATGTGTTTTAGACAGGTATGGAATAACTCCTCCCCCACAACCTCCTTCTCGTTCATACCTGTCAAAAAATTCCCAATGGTATTTTTTGTTGATGGATTCACGGATAACATGACTAGAAGAAGGTGATGTATCATCATCAGGGATAAGATAATAAGTGGTCAATACTCGGGCAGAGATAAGGTGCCAGTTTGGTAGATGATTCAAGAAAATGAGTTGATTCTCAGCTAACTAGATGGCCAAGTAGATGAGGGGAAGTATGTTCCTGGATTTGTTCAAATTGGCCATTGCCCAACAGGAGTGCCATGCATTGAGGACAGAAATTCCCTACCATCTGATGGGGAGATATGTGGCGGATAGGATCAAGTGCCATAGATCTGCATTGAGAGGACAGTGTAAGAAAAGGTCATCTATGGATTTTGAGTTGTTCCTACATAAGCAGCACCAAGATGGACCATGGAAGGTTCGTTTCATGAGATTGTCCCCAGTAGGGGCCTTGTTCCTAAGTACAATCCACATGAACAATCGTGATCTAGTTGGTTCCTTTAATTTCCAAAGCAGCCTCCAGCACTTCTCTAAAAATAATGGTCGATGGTCCATAAAGATGCCGAGGTATCCTTCCTTGGGAGAATACATTTTGTATTTTGCCAAAACCCAGAATAGTTCATCTTCACCGTTGGTAATCCTGATATGAGATTCAGTAAGTGCATTTAAATATGATTCCCAACTTTGATTCCATATTTCAAGTAGGTTTAGTCGGTGATTAGATTTCCAGGCTTATTGGAAGAGGGTTGTGTTCTCAGGATCTGCTATGTGATCTAGATATCATATGCCAACATTGTTGAGCAACATAATTATATCTTGAAGGAGCCTATATAAGTTGCCACTTCCTATCCAAGGATCCAAGCCAATTCACATGGAAGTGCTAGAATGAATTCTCCAAGTAATCCCTTCCTGAATGAGTGGAAGGGAGTTGAAGACAACTTTCCAAATAATATATATACCTATTATGTTCCATGTGGGGTGTCTGATCCAATCTAGTGTGTTGAGAGGATGAATGCATTTCATGGAGACAACCCTCGTCCATAAGCTGCAAGTGGGGAGTATATGCCACCCCAATTTAATATCCAATGACTTTTAATTACCCATCCTCCCAACTTCTTGGGTAGTGCTATCAGATCCCATTGGGACCAAGAAAAAATCTTGCCTTCCTTTTTACCTTTCCATAGGAATCTGTAGCATAGGTTTTGTATTCTTGAGAGAATTCCCCTAGGGATCCATGCTAGGGACATCAAGTAGACAGGTGTGGCCTCTAGTAGGTCTTTTATGAGGATTAGTCGACCTAATCTTGATAGACATTTCTGACGCCAAATGCAGAGTCCTTGCTTGATCTTGGAAACCAACCATAGCCAATCAGTAATTCTATAGTGGTGAGGTTTCAGTCGAAATCCAAGATATTTTAGTCCATCATCTAGGGAGTGTAGAGTGAAGGGCAACCTGTGGAGTGCAAATTGAATTTCATGAGGAGAGCAACCTGATGTAGTGATGGTAGACTTATTGATGTTAATCTCCTACCCAATGAAATAATAAAGATGATCATGATATATTGTAGCCTCGTCAGATCCCCAATACCTCCATTAACGAAAAGTAAGACATCATCTACAAAAAATTAATGAATCAGTATGTAGTTGTTGGAGATCATAATTCCCTGTATTCGGCCCAGCCTATGTTCTTCCAAGATGAGCTTGCTTAGACCCTCCATAATTGGTATAAATAATAGTGGGGAGAGGGGGCAACCTTATCTGAGTCCCATTTTCGAGTCGAAATTGGGTGAACCTGAACCATTTATGAGAACACTCAAAGATACTTTTGTTATACAACACATAATCCAATTTGGTGAAATCCAAAGGAAAACCTAAATGATTTAAAAACATTCTTATATATAACTAGCAAGCATGATCAAATGCTTTTGAGAGATCTAGCTTGAGGATCATACCTTTTAGCTTTTCTGACTTGATGGAATGTAAGACCGCCTGGGCTATATGGATAGCTTCATGTATTTGATGATCCTGAAGGAATGAAAATTTCTCAGAAGTGATGTGTGAGGATAGAATGGGGTTCAGCCATTTTGCAATGATTTTGGCAATGATTTTTGTTGACACCTAATCCTCAGTGCTTGGGGAACTGAATGTGAACAGTCATCGAGAAGATGAACTGAACAATCACATTCTTGTATATATTAGATAGCTGGTTAAACGAATAAATGCATTAGTTTTTCTAGAGTTACTCCTGGCCTGACATGGTATCAGAGCACAGGTCCCAGGTTCTATTTTTTAACCTTGTAACTCCTGCTTGCCTTCTGCTCCTCTGTCCCACACCTGAAGCTGCATACCTGAATGAAATGCACGCTACCTGAAGACTCTTTTTCTGAAGACTACCAGTATAATCGCTCGCTCAGTTGGAGGAGTTGCGCTGATAGCAGTAGCGCCAGTGCTACTCATAATGTACTCTGCAAATTCTGTTGAAGCCTGACATGGTTCCGTTGCATTGCCTAAATGCATTCAATCATCTCTATGAGAGGAATAGTTCTCACTGGCAAGGAGAACTATCCTCACTGATCCCAGATGGTACAACACACCCTCATTTTCAATGAGCTGTGGAAAGGAGTGTGTGTCAGAGAAGGAGACAGTGACCCAGAAAAGCCTACATCAGACAAAGAGCTCGCCATCTGGGAAAACAAGAATAGCAAAGCGTGTGCATTAATAGCAGCGTCTATGAATAAGGAGGTGAGTCGTCACATTTCAACATGTTCAACTTCTTTTGAAGCTTTACAAAAGCTGAAAGAGCTCTATGACTCACTTTCTGCACTTGAGGTCGTCCAACTTATGATTAAACTCTTCACTCTTGAACTGCAAAATAATGACCCTCTTGCTCTTGCATCTGAAATAAAATCTATAGTGCATGATATCAAATCCACTAAAGTTGAGCTAGATATATCTCTTATTTCTTTTCTCAAGGCACTGTGTCCTACATACTCCAATTATCTTGAGTCTTTGCAAGCAAATGGAAATCTAAAGGATATAACTTTTGACTCTCTTGTGAAAAAGTTTGGTGAAAGAGAAAAAGCCTTTGGAAAGAAGACAGTCCCTGAATCTTCTGAAGAGACTGTATGCCTCGCTAATAAAGAAAAATATCCTGCTCAAGAGTCTACAAGAGGAAGAGGTGGACGAAGAGGAAGAGGAAGATACTTCAGAGGCAGGGGAGGCAGACATTCTCAAGGAGAAAAGGCAGATTTACATTGTATTCGCTGCAAAAGAAATGGATCACATGATGCCTCTACATGCAAGCTACCATGGGACAAAATTGAGCAGAGAAGAAACCAACAGAAAGGTAAAACTGATGATACAGACAAAGGTAAAGCACCTGAATCCGCTCACTATATTGAGGCACAATGTAACATTGGAGTAAATGAAGATTTGTTTAACACTTCACTTGCTTCCTGGAAAAATGATTGGCTGCTTGATTCAGGAGCAACCTGTCACATGACTCATAGAAAAGACTCTTTTGAAGATTTCACTGACAATGTTGATGGAGTAGTTTACTTTGCAGATCAGTCAAAAATCAAGCCATCAGGGCTTGGCACAATCAGGCTTAAACTGCCTGGTCTCCCAGACTTTCTTCTTGATCATGTTTTATATCTCCCACAGCTCAAGAGAAACTTGTTGTCCTTGGTCTACATCCGCCAGCAAGGTAACTCCAGTCATATGTTTGATGGTAAGCTTGAGGTGAGAAAATCATCTGATCACTCACTTGTCATGACGGGAATAGAAGAAGAAACACGTCTCAAACTGCAAGGAACATCTGCTCATAAACAACATTTCTCATATATTACTCATCATGAAGAAGGTACACTTCCATCAAGTTTATTATGGCATGCTAGATTTTTACATTTAAACTATGACAGTCTCCGTTTATTGAAGAAAAATGGTGTTGCTGGTTTGCCTACAATTCCTAGAAAACTTAAGCAATGTGATG
>APFE031061826.1:11152-24051 GCA_000404065.3 Pinus taeda | reverse complement strand
GATATGACTATTATTATGCTAATAGACAAAGTAGATATTTCATACTAATAACTTAATTATTATGGTTGTTGTAGACTTTTAAATTCCATGGAATATGTTGGAATATACATAGTAGTAATGGTATATGATGATAAGATTTGTGTGCAATTTAGGTATTCTTTTTTAATAAATTTATCTCAAATTAATTAATTTCAAAAAATTTCATAACTATACATGTCACATTGGGAATCTGGTATTGGTAATCCATGGTATTACCACATGGTATTGTAAGAAGATCTATTTACTATCTAAGAGTATCCACGGGAAGTGGAAGTCAATCTACATGGCTAAAATTATTGTTATATGTTTTATAACCCTTACATTAAATTTTTTATAATGATAATAAAGTTATAATTCAATTAACTTTTACGATCTTTTATAATTTCAACAATGTCACATGTATAATGGGTGTAGAGTTTTAATTGTTATCACACATTGATTTCTATATTTTTTTTATCAAACCATTGACTAGATGAGTGCAGTGATTATAATAAAAGAAACAAATCATTTTCTAGTCAAAACTTTGCAACAATCTTTTTAATTAAACTGAAAATGAAAAAGTGTCAAAACCACATTTTAAATAAATCTCAACTATCTATTCACAACTAATATTAAAAATAATCCTAGCATCAATCTATTAGTTGTTGATGATTAAATTAAAATTCTAGAATTCCAATTCCAAGGTATACACTCCTATCAACATAGTGAAATTAAGCAAACACACATATGTTGTCACAAATTCAATTATATGTATTTTAATTTGTAAATTATGTCCCCTATTTGTTTAATCACTAAGATCTACATTAATGTGCATAAACATATATTTGTAATATTAATTTTTTAATATTTAATGTTTTCATTTTCTCCTTGTTTTGTGTAATCAATGCTAAGTTATATCCAGAAGCCTTTTGTTGAACTGTGATGTTGAGTTCAATTTGAAGAACTTTCATTAATATGTTTAGTCTACGAAGTATTTTTCTATTAAAATTATGTAAAACTTGAATACATTCTCATTTCTCTCTTTATGAATGGAATTTAAAGATACAATCAAAGTAATAACATAATACAGATATTAGCGTTTCACTGACTTCATTATTCACCAAAACCCCTCATTTAATAAATGTGAAATATGGAAACACTTTCCACGGTCATTTGAAAGATGAGAATATTGAAATATCAAAATAAAATTTAAAATGGTTAATAACATATTAAAAAAAATACAAAAATATATTTAAATCTCATACATACGGGAATATAGGTGAGTATAAGACACGCGCCTTACATACCGGAATATAGAACACGCTACCATACATACCAGAGTGTAATAAGTTTTTTTGTCAGATAATATAACGAAGGCGAACAACCCCAACGAAGGCAAACAGCCCTGGTCATTGTCAAACTGGAACATGTCGCTTTATTGTCAAAGTTTATAACAAGCTACACGTGCCCACTACCGGGCATAAATTCGTTTGAAGATTCGATGAACACTATGCATAAATTATAACAAAGTTAATTGTCCCGTGAACGCACATATGCCAATTTCAGGGTTTATAACAAATTACACGCGCCTACTATTTGGCATAAATTCAAATAAACTTAGCATTGCAAACCCACATATGACGGTTTCAGAATTTATAACAAACTACACTAAACTTAGCATTGCAAACCCACATATGACGGTTTCATAGTTTATAACAAACTACACGCGCCCACTACTTTGCATAATTTCGTTTGAAGGTTCGATGAACGTTGATGGGCATAAACTAGTTTGAATTTTTTTACTCCAACCACCCACTACTCGCATTACGTGTTACACACGCACCAACTACTTACGCATCTGCGTTTAATCCTTTGACTTGTTACAATATAATGGAGAAGAAATGTTGCTATAACGTTCGGTATAAATATTTTGGCTGGTTACAATACCGTTTAATCCTTTGACTTGTTACAATATAATGGAGAAGAAATGTTGCTATAACGTTTGGTATAAATCTTTTGACTGGTCACAATACTTGTAACGCTTCTCGGGTGCTATAAATCCTTTCACTTGTTACAATTATTTATGTGCACATTAAATTTTGGCATGTCTTTTGTCTTTCTTAAGTGACAAGCTTTTCAATGAGACCATGGTTACTCTTGTTGTTTAATATTTCAAATTTAATTTTTTTGTTTTGTTAATAGTGAGACGAGTCTGCAAGTTTTTAGATGGAGGCTAAGCAATAACTACTATCAGTTTGATCGGTGAGAAGATAATGTTTCAAATGAATTTTTAATATTTATAGATTTTCTCATGTGATGTTCACATAATGTTTTTGTTGGAAACTATTTTTGAAACTCTCCTATGAGACACCCACCATACTTTTTAATGCCATCCAAAAATATTCAAATTTGAAAATTATCTCTACAATTGCAGCACATTCTTGAACATTCAGAAAAGCAAAAATACACACACAACTATTAAATTTAGCAAATATTAATTATATTCTTGAAAGCTTGAAAAACAAAAAGACAACAGCTATATTTAGAAAGAAGAAAATAATTTACATTCTTGAATATAGATATCTCTAAACCCAATCCATTTCTTGAACTTAAGAAATATTAATTATATTTTCAACACAAAAACTTAACACTTAAATTTAGAAATGATGATGCTAATTGCATTCTGGAATGCTTCAAAAATAAAAATAAAAAATAATTAAATTTAAAAAAGCAAAAATGATCGTGGAAAAAAAAAACCTTACAAAAGTGTTGGTAAAATAAAAATAAAAAACTGAATTGCTTTCAATAAAGTGCACAGAAAATGCACAAAGTTAGCGTAATTATAATTAGTAATTTTTTGCTATATAGTAAAATTGTTAAAATAAAATTTAACGATAGTTTGTTTAATAGCAAAAATCCCTATTAAAATTCATATGGATTAGTAATATTATTCTTTAATAAATAAATAGAGTCATAGTCTTTCTAATTGATAATAAAATATTAATTCATATATTTTTCTAAATAATCTTAGGTTAGAAAAATTTGAATGCTACATCATACAAATAAATCATTTATCTAAAATTTATGGATAATATTTTCCTCTTTAAATATTTTTAAGAGTTGCAAAACCTAGACCTTCGAAAAACCCTAGATACTAAATCTTCTACTGCTTGTTTTGCTACGATCCAATAGTTGTATTATTACAACAATGAGGGAAATCATATGGAAGCATCCACTATGTTTCCCAATAATATTTTGATTTTAAAATAAATATATCAATATATGTACCTTTGAAATCACTAATTATAATAACGTTATTATTAGATATTCCTGTTATTGCACTATATATTAACTCGAATAATTATTTCTCTTCCCTTTCACCACTATGACCACCACAATACCTAATGAAATATGTGTCCCTTAAGCAAAAGCCATTATGAATGAGAAAAAATTGAGATATCTCATGACCCATATAACCCCTAGTTTAGGGTGATCACTCGTACTCTTAGAGAATTACAAAGCCTACCACAATGTGACCTCTAACCACTATTACCATCAAAGAAAATGACATTGATTAATTTATAATCCTTAACGTACTAAATTTAAAATTCAGTAACTATAGTGCACTATGATCTTTAACACACTGAATTTGAGAAACTATGCCCCCTAGTGTCATCGTAAAGACATTGTAACTACTAAAAGTCATAGTACACATCAAATTTAATACTTAGCATATTAAATATAACTTATATATAGTTAAGGTGGCTTAACATAGTGAAGATAAAGGTGAATGTAGCTCCTTCAAATTAAATTCCATGAAAAGGGAATATAAAAATGTTTTATTATGCACATGATATTTTGACCATTAAAATTGACCAAAAGAGCATTTTATGGGATTCAATATATGGTAACGATATTGATGAGTAATCATAATTATCCCATTATATGATATGATAATGGCCTATAGTTTTTAGATCACTTGAGGCCTTAATGTTTGTGTATCAAGCCGATTTCAGCTATTATGCCTATGCTTTCACAACATTAATTTCATGTATCTTAGATTTTATAAAACAATATGATTGTTTCCACTTTGTCCCTCCATGCCCTAAAATTAACAAAGTATAGATATGTTTTCCTAAATTTAATTATATGTATGGAAATGTTGATTGGATTCTACAAAAATACCAAAACTAATGTCTTCCAAAAGGTACATTGTGATTATCATTACTTTTGACCTCTTTCCGAATAGAAATATGAATCATACTGGGAGGTAGTAAGGATAAGTTCCAATTGTTGTTTCACTATATCTAGAAAGACCTACGGATTCACTAATGTAGCTATGTCGAGGATTTTTCTTATATTATTTTTTAGTGTTCAATTTTTAAATGTATGTCTCAATTTTCAATTGCAGAAAGTATTTTTGTCTTACATAAAACTAGAATTACAGAACTGGAATATGTCGACTAATAACAGTAGCTCAAAAGATAAATTACCGCATTCAAGAGAGAAAAAATCAAGAAAGAGATGATAGAAGTAGTGTTATTCTTATTATGGTGAGGAGCTAATGGAGACATATATTGATATCACTACTATCATAAAAATGGTAAGGGTTACTTCTATAACATCCTTCTCTAAATTTGGAGTAAACATATTGTGCTACTTAATTTTTTAGAATCTATTAAATGATAGAAGTGATTGTAGGAAGTAGAGTCATTACCTGACGCAACAACATCCAAAAAAATTATTTGATGAAATTGCAACACACTAGCCATAGATGTTATATGTAATTTAGTTTTCCTAGCTAAAACGACATGGATCTAGTGATAAATTGTAGCTTAAGTTACGTTATAAAAGATTTAGAAGATTTAATAAAAATGGTGGAATTGTAGCACTGAGAAAATTGGAGAAAATGTTTAACACCTATAGCTCTAGTAGTTGGTTGAAGGTGGCATGGAGTGAACCATTGAATTTATTTCTGGAGTGATCTAGATGCTTATGTCTTAAAATCTCAATGACAATGTCCAAGAGTAGGAGTCATCCATGGATATGATTGTGTGATAAACCCAAATTCTAGAGATTA
Organism: Pinus taeda; assembly: GCA_000404065.3. NCBI lineage: Eukaryota > Viridiplantae > Streptophyta > Pinopsida > Pinales > Pinaceae > Pinus > Pinus taeda. The sequence goes on along the minus strand of APFE031061826.1, from coordinate 18,953 downwards.
ACTCTTCTTCTCAAGTCTATAGGACTACTACTTGAATCGTTGATGTAATTTCAAATCTATGTGTTGATTTTTAATTGGAGTGAGGTAGGCCATGATGACACTCTACTATTTTTTAGGGTGAACAGTGTCTTCCCAGCCCAACTTGATAGTGAGAAATGTTTGGTGTAATGATTTTCGAACCCCTCATAGAGATGTCTTAAGTTATTTATTGTTTTCAAATTTTCATAAAGCAGCCACCATTCTTGCGGAAATATTTTTCATATTAATTAGAGTACGCTATCCTCAATTAATAGTATGAAGAGAGCCAATATGGGATTATTCTTCATATCCAATCCATACGTATTCATACTTAAATGTTTTGAAAGCTTGAGATCTACTTTTCAATAATTACACCAAACAGATTCTTGTGTAATCATCAACATAATTCTTCATACATTTAGTTTTATTAGCATAAGGAAAATGCATAGGACCACACAAATCTGAACATATATGTCCAAATTTTCTCCGTGAATAAAGGGGCCTTTCTAGCGAATGTGAACAAGGAGATAGGGAATAATACAGTTCCTAGATTGCTAGCGAATGTGAACAAGGAGAAAGTTATCCCAACTATAATAGGAGACCAATCTTCCTCGCATATCTAAAGCTGACCAACCAAACCAGGTTGGCTAAGATATTTCGCATACCTAAGAAAACATGGAATCATCATCCCATCATGCTATCACATTGTCTAGCTCACATATACATCACTATGTATCGACTCCCATGAGCCACTTACCCCACGGGATCATCAAGTCCTCATCTTGGATCATAGTGAGATCAAGATGAAGAACATTCTGCCAATTCTCATGATGATTTTATATCTTAACTGTGTTGTCCTTTTGTCTCAAGCGCTCTCATCCAAATGGTCTCAATCCTCAAATTATGAACACTTGGTGAATCTCTCCCATTGCCAACTATAAATCATCCTCTCCAAATATTTCTCATCCCTTTTCTTTGTCTAATAAATTGGCCCCATCCACCCTTGGAATGAATACATATTGGAAAACCTCCACATCAATCTATGCTATCTAAACCTCCACGACCACCACCTCCTCTTCTCCGTGCTCTCCTCCTCGACACCTCTCACCTCCACCTCCTACACCTCCTGCCCTCCTCGCCCTACTCCCCTCTGCTCCACCATCTCCCCCACCGTCTCCTTCCTTGACCCTCGACCTCCACCTCCTCCAACACCTTCGCCTTCCCCTCCTCCCCCTCTTTTCCTCCTCCACCACACCTCCACCCCCTCCACCTCCACCTCCACCACCTAAGCCTCTGCCTTCAACTCCTCCTCTGCGTCCTCCTCCACCACCTCCACCTCTACCTTCGCCTCATCTTGGTCCTCCTCTATCACCACCTCCCCCACTTCCACAACTGCTTCCTCCACAACCACCACCATCTCCAACTCTGCCTCCTCCTCAACTACCTCCTCCTCCTCCTCCTCCTCCATCAACACCTCCACTTCCACCACCTACAACTTCACCTCCACCTCCACCTTTGCCTCCTCCTCCTCTCCCTCCACGATCACCACTTCCTCCTCCTCCTCCTCCACCACCACCTCCTCCACCTCTATCTCCACCTCCTCCAACTCCACCACATCCACCTCCTCCACCTCCACCTACTACACCTCCTTCTCCTCCTCCTCCTCCTCCTCTCCCACCTCGCCCACCTCCTCTTCCTTGACCTTGACCTCCATCGCGTCCAACACTTTCGCCTCCGAACCCTACTCCTCCTCCACCTCTTCTTCCTCCTCCTCCTCTTCCTCCACTACCACCTCCTCCACCTCCACATCCTCTTCCTCCTCCTCCTTTTATCCCATATACACGTACACCTCCTCATCGACAACCTTCTCCTCATGGTTTTACGGTTATTTATGTACAAAAGGTAACTTCAATAAAATTTATAAACATACCTATTTCATTAATTACATCATTTCTAAAGTATTATACCATTGATGAATCAATTTTCATTCTCGTGCACACAATTGAAGAGGAGAAGAGGAGTAGATTTTGTTCATATATATATATATATATATATATGTATATAATCATGATCTACAAATAGAGAACTACGTTTTTCATATCAAAAATTTATTTGTTTATGAGAAAATATACTTTTTATTATTATTTTATGTTTATAAAGAAATATTTCAATTAAATTTACAGACACATGTATTCCCATAAGTTGTTTTTCGACTATTACGTGAATAATGAACTAAGATAGTGGTAATTTTTAATTTGTTTTTGTTTTATTTTATTTTGTTATTGTTTTTTCATGGTGCCTTTTTTTGATATGCAGAATTACCTGGACGCTGCAAAATCGAAAGTGTCCAGGTAAGTACACATGCACACGCAACTCAGCAAATCTTCGTTTATTTGAGTGCCACACCGCGGCCGTCGATGACAAATTTTGCAGGCAATCTGCGCTCAACTATTGAGTGGAATTGGGAGGAACCCTAACTTGTGCTCAACGAAAAATTATATGAACAATTAACGTTGAATGCTTAAACTATATTTCAGAAATAAGCCATTTGCTTCTAGAAACAGTAGTATCAATATCTTAACCTAATGTTGATTTCCTGGTCGTGTGCCGATAAATACGACTAAATCTAGATCTCAATTTCCTCAACCGCTCAACTTTCGTTGTTGATAAAAACAATGAAGGAGGTATTGTCAAGGAGTTAACAGTTAGGTTTGGGAATGTCGGCATCACAGGGTGTATGAATTGGAAGATGGAGATTGTACTCCAAGTACCTATCAGCATTTCCCAAACAATGAAAGGCTGTGACGTGAAAGAAAGACAAAGAGATGATAGGTAGAAGAGGAAGTGTGTTAATTTTGGAAGTGTTTTTCGGGTGTTTTAGAAGAGAAAATACAGATGATAGATAGAAAAGAACTTTCGACTATAGAAGAGAACATCATCTATTTTCAAGAAATTATATTTATGCAACCACGTCATCTATGCGCGTGCGTTCAAATTTGGAATGTTCAGACTTCAATTTGAATTTTCGGTATATAGTACTTTATGTAATCTTGGCACATGGCTTTTGTCGTACACTGCTTTTGGCGGTAAACAATTCAATTAATATTATAAGCAGTAATCGTAGAGAGACAGCTCGTTATATGTTTGTGGTCAACCCATTCAATATAATTGATAGGCTTTTGGTGGTCAACAATTTAATTCATATAATTGATCATTTTTTCCCATGAGCAATTCAATTAATATTATAGGATTAATTGGATAAGCACTGGTGGTAAAGAAAGAAAGCTCGTAATATGTTTTTATTTCTTTTTTAATGTAGCTTCAATATCTATATAATTGAATTACTTTTTTTCGTTTTTTTTTTAAATTGGAAATGTTAAGTTTTAATTATTGAGAGTTATATTTTAGGCAACAAATACGTTATGTAATTTAGAGTAGTGTAAACTTTTTATGGTTCTGTGCATCTTATTATCAACTATTGATATTTCTTTAAAGTTATTATAAGTGATGAAAGAGAGCTACTTCTTCAAGGTTACTATAAGTAACCAAATAGAGCTAGTTTCATTTCTATATGTTATTTCATTTTTATGTATTTAATAATATATATATCATATTTTGATTTAGGTTTCAATATATTTTTTGCATGTCTTTGTTTAGGTGTCAATAATAATAGATTTACTCTTAATTTTGACATGCATTTTTTAATTTGAAATTTACAAGCTTTTAATATCAAATTATATGTTTACTATTTCAAATGTGATTGGTAACTCAAAGTTAAGATGAAGTCAAAATTAATTATAACAATAAACATGTTTCTTTTAAAATAGAATAAAGATTCCAAAACTTTAATTTAATTATTAATCATTATTAGATTTATGTTAGGACCATTAAATTTTTCTTGTTTTAGTGGTATACGCAAATCAAGGACTGAGATTTATGTTCAAGGTAGTTATGTTTTTTTGTCATTTTAGTGAAACTTATTAATTAAATAAATATGATATGAGCAAGTTTCATATTAAATGATTTATGTATTGTTGCATACCCTATTTATAAATTAAGAAACTCCTTCATTGATAAAATCTTCTTCCCTGCTTTCTAAATAAGTATATATATAACTTATAGTAATAATAATAATAAAAAAAAAATAGTTAGTTTCATTATTTTTTAAATTTTACCGACATGAGATATATTAGCAGTCACTAGCCATTAATTTTATATAATTGTTTTAGTATGTAAATTTCTATTAAAAATGTGTTAGTTTTCTTAATATTGATAATTTAAATACATTTCAAATATTTTATAGCTACATAAATACAAAGGTTTTAAATATTTGAAATTACATTTCATAGTGAATTACTCCAGTGTTTACCACTTTTTGTTAATCATATGGAGAATGAGATAATCTATCTTATTTTGGTTATTGGATTTGTGTGTTTAAATATTTTTTGTATAGAGCCTTCTGAAATACCATGCACACTTTGTTTTGTATGGTTATTTATAATAGAGTCTTCTCAAAATAACATGCACACTTTACTTTGTATGGTTTAAAGTGTAGAAAGAATTTTGATTGTCTTTTGGTTGTTGCTTCACCTTTATTTTTGTTGTTGTTGTTGTAATTTTAGATATATTTTGTTAATTTTTTTTAGTTTTTATACATATTCGACAACTAAAAGTTTATCCTAGAAGGTGAGAAAGAAAATTCATAGTTTAGAGAATCTATTCCTTTTAGAAAACTATTCTCCAATCTTGCATCCTTGTATATTCCAAACAACCATAATTTAGTGCTTGCATCCTTGCATCCATGCATCCTTGGGTTGATGTTGTATTTCGAATGAATACCATATAACAAGAAACAACTCAACAAGACTACACCCCCCATAATAAGAGCTTTCTTTCACCAGTTTTTTTTCTTTTGAAATAGTACAATGATATATATTAAATGACTTGTATACACATTAATCCATGATAAGCATCAGAACACATACCCCATTATATATCTCACATTACCAACTCAACAAGACTAAACCCCAATAATAAAAACTTTTACTAGTTTTTTTTTTGAACTAGTGCAACCATATAAATTAAATGACTTGTATACATGTTAATCCACGAGAAGCATAAAAAAACTTACCACATTTTACATCTTATATTAATCAGATAAAAAAGAGTCATAAAATTTAACTAAATTATAAATTTATTTTAAATTCTTATCCCTACTTTACCATGGAAATTATTAACTCAAGTAAATATATCTTCTTAGATCACTATGGGCCAATGCGATGGCTTATTAATACCACATGTCCAATGTGACATATGTTGATATGATGTTTTCTTTAATTAAACAATTTGACATCAATTAATCAAAAGAGCATAATGAACTTGGGATAAATCTTAACCCTTGATATGTGAATACTACTATGACCATTCTAGCATATCCCATAAAGGTGAAATCTCTACCATTCACCTAATAATTGATAATAATTAAATTGAAAGTGTGAGACACTTATTCTCAAATAAAGAGGCCTATTATTGTAATAAGAAATATGTTCAATGTAATCATTTAGGTCATGACTTCTCTCCTTTATGACCTAGACTTCCTCTTTATGACTTTTCTCCTTTATGACATTTTAACAAGCATTTTCTTACTTTTTAAAAAAAAATTATTAAAATTATTTACTAAAGTGTTATAAACCCTAAACCTTAAACCATGAGAATTTTATAGAATTTTAAATCGTAAACCCTAAAGCCTAAGCATTTTATAACATTTTAACAAGAATTTTGTAGCTTTTTTTATGTTGTTATTAAAAGAATTTATGAGTGTTATAAATCCCAAACCCTAAACCATAAACCCTATCCCTAAGACTAAGAATTTTATAACATTTTAAAATACATTTTTTAACTTTTTTGAGTGTTTATTAAAATAATTTACCAAAGGGCTATAAACTATAAACTTTAAACTCTAAACTCTAAACCCCAAACCCCAAACCTTAAACTCTTAAGACTTAAGCATTTTATGATCTATTAAAAATAATTTTGTAAGTTTTATTTATGTGATTATTAAGAGAATTTACTATGGTGTTATAAAACCTAAACCCTAAACCTAATCACTTAATAACATTTTAAAAAGTATTTTGTAACCATTTTTAAGGGTTTACTAAAAGAACTTAATAAAGTTTTATAAACCCTAAACCCTAAAAATGAAATCCCACACCCCAAACCTTAAACCCTAAACACTATGCCCTAAACCCTAAACCATAAACCCTAAGAATTTTATAACAATTTAAGAAGAATTTTGTAACTTTAATTTAAGTGTTTATTAAAAGAATTTAATAAAGTGTTATAAATCCTAAACTATAAAGACAAAACCCTAAACCCTAAACATGAAATCATAAATGCTAAACCCCAAAACGTAAACCGTAAACCCTAAATCCCAAACCCAAAACCATAAACACTAAACCGCAAACCCTAGACCCTAACCATTTTATAACATTTTAAAATTTGTTTTGTAACTTTTATTTAAGTGTTTATTAAAAGCATTTACTAAAATATTGTAGACCCTAAACACTAGAACCAAAACCTAAACGCTAACCTCAAACCCTAAACCCTAAACCCTAAACCATAAACCATAAATCCCAAACCTGAAACGCTAAACTCTAATCGTTTTATAGAATTTTAAAAACTATTTTTAAAATCTTATTTAAGTGTTTATTTAAATCATTTAGTAAAGTCTTATAAACCCTAGTTCCAAATAATCCACCTAAGCTTTAACTCTCGCATTACAAAGAATGACTACAATCTGATTACATCAAGAAGATATGGATGATCTATGGACTATGTTGTGAGAATGATGACACTCTCCCCATTTTATAAGATAGATCAGTTAGGCATATAATAGAAAATGGATCAATTGCGCGAAAGCCTAATAGAAGTTATTACAGTATATCCACATAAGGGTAGTTTAGTGAAGATGTACACGTGTCATGTGGTGGTTGGAAGTCACCTCCAAAGTTTCATGGTCTCTAAGCTAAGGATCAACATTTCAAGCACTCCTTGTGACATTGTTTTGTGCTCTCTAAAAGAGGATCCAAGCTTTAATTCTCCGCACCATGTCCTAATTCAAGACAAACTCCAAGTATTGCACTCTCCAAGGAAGAATCCCTCAATACAACCACTCATCATCTTAGACTATGAGATGTTCTTGTAGTGGTCCTAGGGATGAGTGATTTTACTCCTAGTGCATATTATGATGATCCAGACTTATGTAGGAATGCAACAGAATAAAAATATAAACATAAGCATAGAGTTGAAGCAGAAATAAAACTTCATGTCATTAATATCAAAGAATTTAAATATGCTTACATACAAAATGGAAATAAACTAGCTTGGGAAATGGTAGCTTATCTCAATGAAGATGTGTGGTGGACACATGTTGCAATTACACCTCTAGAGCTCCAACAATTGTTCTACAATATATCTATAATATATGTACATAGTAACCATATTAGGGTGGGTTACAACTATGGATGGAAAAATTCACAATATATATATGAGGTTTTATTAGATGACATAAACATCAAAAGTATGTGATATTATATTAACACTAAAATTTAGACCTATTTTTTTTTTAGGGAGTGGTATAGCTATGGCCTCAAAATTCAACTGCATCGTAAGACACATGTTTCAATGGGCATGGCTATTTGAATTGTAACACATATTTTAGAGTAAGACGCACACATTAATATCAATGTTATTAATAATATTAACATTAATTATAATACTAATA
>APFE031061825.1:68080-78250 GCA_000404065.3 Pinus taeda | reverse complement strand
GAATCAAAAGATGACTTGATAATTTGCTGATGTTTTGCATGAGTAATTTTGGCCTTTTCTCTTTCTTCTTCTAATTTTAAGATTTGATCATGTCTGAGTTGAATTGAAGAAGGGGGGCTTTCTTCAATAAATTGAACTAAGGCTAGAGAAGGAAGCAATAGATTGGTTGGTAGACTGCTTCTTTCACATATACAAGATTGAATGGAGAAGTACCTATGGAAGCCTTCTGCATTATTCTATCAGCCCATAGTGCAAATATCAAAGATTTATGCCAGTTTTTATGATTCTGCTCAATAGTTCGCTTAATAATTTTGACTAGATTTTTATTAGTAGATTCTGCTAAACCGTTACCCTGAGGATAGTAATTTGCAGAATATTTTAATTTAAATCCTCTTTTAATAGCAAACTCAAACATAGAATTTCCATAGAAATAAGATGCATTATCGAAAACAAGAGCATTTGGGACACCAAACCTGGTGATGATGAATTGATTTATAAACTCTATAATTACTTCAGCGTTTGTTGTCTTTAAAGGAATTGCTTCAACCCACTTACTAAAGTAATCGTAGAAGTAAGGATATAATTATGTTGTTTGGAGGACTGTGGAGGTATTTCCCCAATGATATCCAATCCCCATTGCTCGAAAGCTTGATCAATGTTGACTGGTTGCAAAGGCAAAGCTAGTTTTCTTTGTCTTCCACTGGAGATTTGACAACTTCGACATTTCCTTACATATTCGTGAGTATCTCTGAATAGAGTGGGCCATTAATATCCAGCATGAATGATTTTGTGGGTTGTTGGATCAGCTCCAAAATGTCCTCCTGCTGGTCCGTCATGTAGCTCCTGCAAAACTTTTGTGCTTCAGGTTTTTCTAGGCATCTTAATAAAATTGAATTATAATTTTGTCTAAAAAGTAGATCATCAATGATTATGAAGTTTTTTGCCTTTAATCTAATGGCACGTTTGTTTTTATAAGAAAGATTAAGAGGTGCATATCCATTTTTCAAATAGAAGATCAAGTCTCCATATTGTGATTCAGGATCAGTGATACTTATCTGATTGATTTCTTCAGTATGTTCTGTATCACCTGATTCTTGAATGTTGGATGCTCCTGCTAATAACCTGCAAAAACCTTGGCTCCTAACAATCTCTGCTGGCTTGATTTCCAAGTCATATTCTTGTAGTGTTGTAACCCAATTCGCCCTTTTTTCTCCTAATTCCCTTTGGATCAGTAATTGTCTTACTGCTGAAAAAGGAACTATAACTTTTGTATGGGCTTTTAAAAGGAAGGGTCTGTAATGTTTGGCAGCTTTGTACACAGAAAAGGCTTGTTTTTCAACTTTTGAATAATTCAGTTCAGCACCCTGAAGATTTGAACTATAAAATGAAATTGGTGCTTCCAAGTTATGATCATTAATCTGAGTGAGTACTGCTGCATAAGATGAGTGGACGCGATAGTATACAATATGAAATGATTAGAAAAATTAGGAGTGTTTAAAGCAGGGGCATTGATTATTGATTGTTTGATTGAATCAAATGCTTCCTTTTCTGCAGATCCCCATCTAAACACCAAATTTTTCTTAATCATGGTTTGCAATGGTAAACTAATCTAGGAAAAATCGGGAACAAATCTCTTAACAAAGTTAATTTGACCTAAAAATGACTGCATGGATCTTTTGTTATGAGGGAATGGAATTTCAGAAATCTCTTTAATTCTATCCGAATCAATATAAATACTATCTTTGGAAACAATGAAACCCAAGAGCTTTCCTTGATTAAGAGTGAAGAAGGATTTTTTGGGATTGAGTGAAATACCATACCTTCTGCAGCATTCAAAGATTTTATTTAAATCATGTAAATGATTGGATCTCTTCTTGGAGAATACAGTAATATCATCTAAATAGACAACTATTGTTTTATTAATCAATCCTTTGAAGGCTATATCCATTGCTCTTTGGAATGTAGCTCCTGCGTTAAGAAGTCCAAAAGGCATTTTTTGGTAAGCATAAGTTCCCCATTTTGTTCTGAAGGTAGTTTTGAGTCTGTCATTAGGATGGACCAAAATTTGGTTATATCCTGAAAAACCATCTAAAATGGACATTAACTCAGAACGTGCTACTGAATGGAGTATCTGCTCCATGGTAGGTAATGGGAAATTATCTTTTTGGCTTGCTTTATTCAGATTTCTGAAATCTATGCAAATCCTGATGTCGCCATTTTTCTTTCTAACAGGCACCATATTGGAAACCCAGTTTGAGTGCCGAACAGGAAAAATAGTCTTAGCTTTCAAGAGTTTATTGAGTTTTGATTTTATTTGACTCTCTAAGTTAGGATGAATTTTCCTCAACTTCTGTTGGACTAGTTTTTGTTCAGAAAGCATTGGAATGGTAAGTTGAATGATTGATGTATCGTATGTTTTTAAATCATCATATTTCCAAGCGAAAACATGTTTATTTTTTCTTAATAATCTAATGAATGCTATCCTTTCTTCCACAGAAAGTCCTAATCCAAATTGATGTTTTGAGGATTTTTCTCAGTACCAAGGTTTATCAACTCAAATCTTAAAGTGGAACTTTGGAACTTTGAATTGGTTACCTCTTTAAACCTCTCTTTAATATCATAGAGATCCTCAAGTTTAACCACTGGTTTCGGTATTGAGTTTTCTTCCTGCTTTTCCTTCATCTGGAGGCCATGATCGCTTTCATCAATGATTTGATCATTGTATGACTTGTCGAAAGTCAACAAATTTAAGATGTCTTCATCATGATTGAACACTCGCAAATTGGTGACATTGTTAGGAATTGATGGTCTAAAAATTAACTCTACTGAAAATCTATCTGGGCTATAATCTTCGGAAGGTAGGAGTTTGGAAGCAACATTGGCTAGCAAGTCAGCTGCTGCATTTTGGGATCTGGGGATACGTGAAATATTGAATGCTAAAAATTGAGATATAAGTTCCTGGACAAAAGACTGATAGTGCTTGAGGCGACTAGAAAGATAATGAATTGTATGTCTAACTTGTTTTATGACAATCTCTGAATCACCCAACACTTTCAACTATTGAACTTTAAGACCAATAGCTTTATATAGTCCTTGAACTAAGGCCACATACTCGGTTGTATTATTTGTGCATTCAAATTCCAACCTACAAGACAACATAGTTTTTTCTCCCTCAGGGCTAACTAAAATACACCTTGCTCCTGATCCTTCACTGGCGTCAAAGTACAGTGACCAAAATAAAGAATTATCAACAATTTTATTTACAGTGTTCTCAGCAACATTAACACATCTTGATCTATCGGTTTGTGAAAATTTTTCGATTTGGGATGTGAAATTATTTACTGAGAAAGGAGATGGTTGGGAAGTATAATTGCCAAAGAATGATTCAGAAGAGTAATTCCCCAAAATATTATTACTAAATGCTATTGGTTGATTCTCCTGTTCAAATTCAGTGACAGTATGGGTCATAAGCTTCTCCCGATTGATTTTAATTTGATTTGGCTTTCCCTTATAGGGTAGCCACATATGGGATCAATCGGTAGAAATATACCCATGGAGTTTCTTAGACCAATCCCTACTCAAGATTAAACCATAAAACTCAGGTATATCAGCAATTGAGATATCAATTCTTTGAACTACTCGTGGATCAGCTGATAACCTGATAGTTACAGAGTTGATTTCCCCTAAAACCTGGACCTTGGTTCTATCCAATTGCACAATATGAATTGCAGACTTTTGGGGTTCAATGTTCAGTTTGGAACAAACTGAAGCTGGCATTATATTAGAGGATGCCCCTGAGTCAATCAAACAATTGTGTAGATTTCGATTATAGATCTCATAGGTTAAGAGGAAAGGGGGAGTATGGGAATTTGATCTGTCTCCAATTAAAATCGTATTAGTAGCTTCAATCCTACCAGAAGGTGGTTGACCTGAATCATTTGCAGCTTTAGCACTGGGAAGAGGCGAAGAAGGCACTGCACTTAGTTCCTTAAGAAGCAATTTCTGTTGATGTTTTAGTTTGCTAAGTTCAAACATGGTGATGTTTTCCTTTGTCTTCTTCATATCATCAAAAATATTGTAATCCATTGAATCTGATACTACCAACGTTTTAGATGTTGAAGGTATATTTGAGGATGATGGTTGGTTTTGAGGTAATGTTGCGGCCGACTTCTTTGTGGGTACCTTTTCCTTTGTAGTAGTAGTACCTGCACTCCTTTTCTTTGAACTTGCCTGGACAGGTTCAGGGGCACCTTTACTCCTGGTAGTCACAGGAAAAGCTTCTCGTTCATTTTTTGTATCGGAGTTAGGTAATATGACGTCCCACATTCCATGGCATTCGACAACTTCCTCTTCTTCGAATTCATCGGATGGTGAAATTGTTTCATATTCTTCTTCCTCTTCAGGATCTGAATCTGCATTAGATATAACATATGGTGGTTTTGACTCAGGTTTCTTAAGATTCCTAAATGGTTTCTTTGTTGAACTTTCTGCTACTTGTTTTTTAATTTCAACCATTTCATTTGACATTGTTTTGAGGACCTTTCGTAGACCCTCCATATCGTATAGATCTTTAGGGGTTTTCTTCTTTGAATCATCTTTAAAAGAAACTCTTTTGGATTTCCTATCTTCGAGATCAGCTTTCTTTTCTAAAGCAATAATGCGTTTTTCCACAGCGAGCGCTTCTTTCATGTTTTCGGCTAAAGTTAGTTTCCCAGCCCTATCTACAAAAATGGCTATATTTGAAGGTAGGGCTGTAATATACCACTCGCCTCTGATTTGCTCACTTTGCTTGGAATCGGTAGGGATTTTATTCAAGAGTTTATTGAACCGGGAGTTAAACTCCTTGATAGGTTCTCTAGATTCAATCCTTATATTTGAAAAATCATTAATTAGTGTCGCTAAAGATCTATCATCGCCATACTTAGTGAGAAACTGCTCCTGAAAGATATTCCAGCTGGTAATGGATCCAGAGGGTAAGGAAAAATACCAAGACCCATCTGATCCTTGTAAAGTGTAGGGGAAAAGCCTAACGACAACATCTTCTTCTGATACTCCTGTTAGATTAACTGATAACATGAAATTGTTAATATGTTCCTCGGCCAATGTTCTAGCATCTGGCTTAAACTTTGGTAACCATTTCTCAGGATAATCAGGTAATGGATGTAATGGTGCAGGCATAGTGACCGCGCCAGGACTGTTCCATGGATTCGATTCTGGGCCATTTTAGAAGTAACAACAATTGCAGATGGAGTTCCAGGTGTTTGGGGAGGAGTTGGTATTGAAGATTGAATAGATTGTGATGTTGAAGTTGGTGATCCATGCTGAACAACAATATGTAATGGGGGAGTGGATGTTTGACTTTGCACTGGAGAGGATGAGATGGAGGATGATGAAGAAAAGGTCTCACTACCAGATCCTTCAGTGTTCTTTTTAGCCTTTTTCCTTTTCGGTAAAGGCAACTCAGCAGGTTCAATGCCGAGTTTTCCGCTTTGAAGTCTGGTGAGAGGGTGAGGTAGATTGAATTGCGAAGTCTCACTAGCTTGAGATACTTTAGATTTTTGAGGTGATATGGAAAAGCCTTGAAGTTTCTGGATGAGAGACTGAACTTCAGGGGACTCAGGACTTAATCGTTCTGAAGTATGATGGGATTGAGCAGTGGTAGTTGGTTCCTCTTCTTCTCATTTGGATACTGGTATTTCAGAATGAAAACGGGAGGTTTGAGGTGAGGTGGAGGGAGATTTACTCTGAGAATGGTCTATAGATTTTTATTTACTCGCCATTCATAGTTCATTCCCTCCTTCTAGCGCCAAAAATGTTTATGCCTCGAAAATCGTTGCATCAACATCGGGGAAAACCACCCTGTCCGGACCTTAATGCGACTCCTTTTCCGTTTGGGATGGTGGCTCCGACTGGATATAATGGGACCAGTTTCCCAATGATGAATAAAAAGGGGATGGATGAGTGACTGGTTTTCTAATAAGTGATAATGGATGGATGACTTAATCTAAAGAGAAAAAATACAAATAACTATTCTATCCCGGGAAATTTCTATTTTTAATTGCAACGTTTGATGATCTCTGTTCATCGATAAGCATATAGATGACTCTATTCAATAAAAATAGACATTCATTCATATAATAATTACTTTGTTCAAATAGTTGAACAAAGTAATTAATAAAACATTGTTACACTTGTCTTTTATATATTACTGATACATGTATGACTAAAAGAAAAGCATCATGTAAACATCCAATAGTGGAAAGTATAAATAATGTTGTTGAAACACATGCATATATCCAATAATAGCAAGAGTAATCAAATAATAATTCACATAAAAATAATGAATTCAGACATAGATAGTAGTACCATATGAGCTGCAAATCATTCCCAACATCAACCGCAATTCGAATTCCTTCTTTCAACTCATAGATACTTTTAAATAAAGGCAGTAGTGCACATCCACATAAAAGCTTCATTGTCAAAAAATGGAATAATTTGGCCCAGTCTTTATAAAAAATATACCTGAAGTACAGTGGTGCAACTTCAGGTTTAAGTCATATACAAAAACTGAGGACCCTTTCTAAATGCATGAAAGGGTCTATAAATACTTAATTAAACTAACTAACTACAAAATTAAAATGTTATTTAATTGGTATAACTTGATCTTGAATATCTCCTCTACAACAATCTGGTAGTCGGCAGCATGATTCATCATTCTGGCTGTTTTCCCTTTGATCTGAGTTGGCATATCGCTAGCATCGGTTCCACTTCTTGAGGGCGGCTGAGACGAGAATTGAGCTGAGCCGAGTATGTGGCATCGTGTATATCGGGAATGATACACCCGATTGCATCTGTTAAACACTTGAGGGTGGCTCTCTAGCTGTATGGTTTTACTATGAACAACCAATAGGTGTCCCAAGTTAAACTTTGAATACCTGTAATCAACCTCCCATTCTTTTTCAGCTCTTGATAACATGATTGCTCCAATGTTTTAGCCGATAGCAATTTACCTGGTGTACATTGAGAGATCATATTAGATAAATAGACAGTATTGTTAATTAATTCAATCAAATTACTTGTGGATAATTTGCATCTAGAAATTGCTCTCTCTGCCTTCACCAATTGGGACTGCCATTCTAAGAATAGGATTTCTTTATGTGATTCTAGGATTTTAGGAAAATTTGCTGCCTGTCCCTCACTAGTGTCCTGCCAAGTAAGAAAATCTGTTAAGGTCTCATCAGGCTGCTCTAAGTCCTGTCTAGCATCAACTGATTTATCGATCATTGATGTTGTTATGTCACACAGGGGTTCAACTTGAGCAATTTTATGACACAATAGTCTTATTTGTGTTACCAGTGCCTTATTAATCTGTAGCACTTCTGTCCTGAAATCGACAACTTGTGGAAGACTCTTGAACTTCTCTATTTGAAGTGATAATTGAGCAATTTGCTCATCTTTTTTCTTTACCATTAGTTCATTCATCGTCTTCAATTTTTCCAATGCTTTCGATAATTCTTTCTGCCTTTGAATCACGCTTGAATCTACCCTCTATTTCTCTTCAAGTAGCTGCTTGTTCAGTTGATTATTTAACTGCTGCTGAGTTGACAATTGTTGTTCTAATTGTTCAGCTTTCTGTTGTGCCTCTGATAGCTGTGTTTGTAACAAAATGATTGCCTGGTATTTTTCTTTTAACAAATTACTCACTTTCGATGCCTTGTCCATGGTGGTCGCCGAATAGGCTCTGGCATACTGGGATAGCTTTGTTAGGTCATAGGAAGGATCGAACTCCTCTTTCCAAACTACGTTGCCTGTCTCTGTTTGTTCGGGGAACAGGGAAGGTTGATCAATCCTTCTCCTTTTCCGTTGTCGCTTTACTAAGGCCCTGTATTTTGGGCTATAAAAGACATCCAATGGAGGTATATCCTCCACTTGCAAAATGATTTGATCCGAAGGATATTTCGGAATTATTTCTAAGTCTGTACTAGGGGGTAGGCCACTGGTTCCTACAATTGGAACCTTTTTTGACGTTGTATCCTGTGTATCTTTCGCTTTGGATGTATCAACATCTTTTGAGCTTTACAGATTGCTTATGATTGAGTCGAATTGCTACCATTCTTGGAGAAATTTCGGGTCAATCTGGGTATCGACATTCACATCCTTACTGCTCTTATCCTGTTCCTTTTTCTGTTCCTCCTCATGTATTTTCTTTTTCTCTTTCCTTCGCGCTTCCTCCTTCTCTTTCCTCTGGTTTTCCTCCTACTCTTTTCTCTGGACTTCTTCAAAATTTTCTGATGTAGCAGGAGGTTCGTTGGTAAGTCGTTGTTCAAGCTCGCTTGATTGTGTCATCGGGACAGTAGCTAGCAAATCTAGAGGCAGAGTTTACAACCTCTGCTTTCTGAGTTTGTTAAATTCCACTAACCCATCGTCGTGATATATAATTTTTTTCTAGTGTTTGAACCTGAAATAATGACTCCGCCGAAGAAAATAGATCATCAAACTCATCTTCTTTATGTTCAAACTTAGTGAGTTTTGCCTATTCCAGTACATTGTAGACGATTTTCCTCGGATCAAATCGTATATTAGGAAGAGTGACGAGATTCAATATATTTATCTTTTCTATTTCTTTCTTTGCATGCTTATAGTCATGCAGAGTGTAAACACCACACCTTAGAGGAAAAGGAGGCCAAACTTGGTTCTTTGAATTCCTCAGAGTCTTAGTCGCTCCTACGGTCGTAATCTGATATGCTATTTCTCTAGCCAATATTTTGTCGGGTATTTACAAGGGAAGAACATGAGGTCTGGAAAGGCTACCGAAAACTCTTATATATGTAAATTTATCTTCTCCGAACCAGTTTCCTAAGGCTATCAAGTCAATCTCTGCTTGCGAGGAAATATTCAGAGCACGCTTGTCAAAGATTGCATAGTAAATGGGCAACATAAATCCATTACAAACTTGGTATAGGTGGTCCTTATAATGGCCTTTCCACAACTTCTCGTGATAGATATGAATCAGCATGGGGTCCTGTGGAGTCCATCTCCACCCCAGTACATGAAATTCGAAGTTAAGACAAAGAGTATTTAAGATGTAGGCACTATAATAAAATGGAGGGATAGACCTATCGGTAATGCGAGTTTTATTTCTGAACACAAGAATAGCAGTTGCTAATTTATCAGATAATATATTTCCCCAATCCATTATTTCGCTATTGACTACTGTTTCCATTAAAGGAACCATCTCTATTGAGAATTTTGAGGAATCATGCAACCCCCAAATCCTACACATCATCGCCCCAGCGTAACAATAAGGAGAACATAATGAATTGACGAAGTAATTACCCTAGGACTCATGCTTGTGTTTGCGAGATTCTTTCTCCATTCCCGTATAAGTGCTTATTCAGTTTCATTTTCATCTCTGAACTTCTCCAGAAATGCTTTGCTATACTTCTTCTGTGGCTTCGGCAAATGGTACATTTGTCTCAAATCATTAGGTTGAAACGAACTAAAGACTCTCCCGTCGACTACGAAAAATGTTCTGTTTGTAATCGGGATTTCCTCAACTGCCCACCTTGCTACATCTGTGTATGGAAGAATTTTCTCTCAAGCCCCTTTCCGGTGTAAGTAAGAATTGACTAAATCCTTAAGGGTAGCCTCAGACTTTTGGTTCGAACCTGCTGTAGCTTGTACTGATACTGCTTCAGGCTCTTCGGCTTCAACTAGATTATAGATGCTCTGCCAACTAGTATTGCCGAGACCAAGACATGTAGTGTTTGAGATCAATCCTTTTTTACTTGGTCCCGGATCGGCGGTAGATTGTCCTGTTACTGCGGAAGCTGAAGTTGTTCCAAATTTTTTAGATTTCTTCCCCATTTGGCCTAAATTTGCTGCTTCGGAGGAGCTCTGCGCAGGAGATAAAAAGAATGTAATGCAGAGAATAGGTGGTGCAAACCAAGTATGAAAGAGTTATATAAATCAATGAATAATGAAGGATTAAAATAATATTGCCGCGAATACAATCTCTGAAGAGATTTTGGCATAACTGCTCCATTAATTGGCCATTTAAACCTGTCAATCATTTAAATGCTCATCATATCATTTATTCGCCGAATAGTTCATTTAAGCGTGGCTTTGATTTTTTGGCGGTTGATCACAAGTGAATCACTATCGGGAATA
>APFE031061825.1:24308-65104 GCA_000404065.3 Pinus taeda | reverse complement strand
TTTCCTGCAACTGATTCTTATACAAGACCTTTTCATTGAATATTACATCTCTACTCTTAATGATTTTGTGATTTTCATAATCATATAAGCGATAACCAAAATCATTAACACCATATCCAATAAAGTACATTTCTTTGACTTTGCTTCAAGCTTTGTTCTATTTTCTTTATCAATATGGACAAAGGCCTCACAACCAAAAGGCTTTAAAATAGAGTAGTTTACCTTTTAACCTGTCCATGCTTCCTCTGGAACACCGCCATCCAAGGAACTTGAAGGCCCTCTGTTTATTAGATAAACAATAGTATCTACAACATCTGCCCAAAATTGTAAAGGCAATCTTGCATGCAATCTCATGCACCTTGCATGCTCCATGATTTTCCTGTTCATCATTTCTGACACACCATTTTCTTGTGGTGTTCCTGGAACTATCTTCTCTCCATGAATTCCATTCTCAGAACAATACCTATCAAACTCTTTTCTGCAGTATTCACCTCCATTGTCTGATTTGAGACACTTCAACCTTTTTCCTGTCTCATTTTCAACTAAAGATTTCGATTTCTTGAAAGTATCAAATACTTCAGATTTATTTCAAATACAATAAATCCAAGTTTTTCTGGTTGCATCATCAATAAAAGTAACATAATAACGAGATCCACCAAGAGATGATACCTGAGCAGGTCCCCATACATCTGTATGCACAAGCTCTAATTTTTTGATCTTCTTTTCTTTCCCAACTCTGAGGAATCTGACTCTCTTCTATTTTCCATAAACACAATTCTCACAGAATTTAATCAACACGCTTCAAACCTAGCAAAAAATTTCTTGAGTGAAGAATCTACATCCCCTTCTCGCTCATGTGCCCAAGCCTATGATGCCACAATGTCGTATCTTCTCCTGTAGAGGTTAAGGCATTAACAGAGTTAGAAATACCATTGCACAAATACGTTGTACAAACCTTTTCTCCTTTTACTATTACCAAGGATCCTTTTGTGACCTTCTAGGTTTTATCTGTAAAAGTAGCACATCCTTCACCTCCCAACTGCCCTGTTGAAATCAGATTTTTCTTCAGATATGGGACATGCCTTACGTCCTTTAATAGCCATTGATTTCCATTCTGCGGTTTTATGAAAATTGTACCCATTCCAATGATTTTATAGGGTTGATCATCACCAAATCAAACCTGTCCAAAATCTCCTTGAACATAATCATGAAAATGTTTCCTATCAGGTGTGGCATGGAATGAGGCCCTTGAATCTACCACCCAGGCATCAATAATATTTTCTACAGAAAGAATCAAAGAATCTTGCAACACATCACCTATCACATTCGCTTCATGATTGTTTTCTTGCTGCATGCCTCCTTCTTTTCCCTTCCGGGACTTGCAGTCTTTCTTCAAGTGTCTTTTCTTCTCACATTTCCAGCACACTATCCCTGATATGGACTTGGATCTTCCTTTTCTTGACTTACTGCGATATCCTGGGCTCTTTCCTCTTTCCATTTTTCTTCCCCTAGTCTCTGCAGTCAAAGCATTACCTGATGTCTCACCGGAGCTTTTCCATCGCATTTCTTTGCTAAGGATTGCACCGACAACATCTTCAAACTTTAAAGTACTAGATCCAGAGACAGAGTTACTAATGGCCATAACTAAACCATTCCAACTTTTTGGAAATGAGCACAGAAATAACAGAGACCTAACTTCATCATCAAAAGTTACCCCTACAGAACTTAACTGACTCGTAACTATATTAAATTCATTTAAATGATCAGCAACAGATCCACCTTCTGACATATTCATATTAAATAAACGCTTCATAAGAAATACCTTATTTGAGGCCGAGGGTTTTTCATATAGTTTGGCCAATTTCGACATTAAACCCTCTGTTGTCATTTCCTTTGAAATATTAAACGCTACCGATGCCGCTAGGCACATCTGTATTGTTCCAAGTGCCTTTCTGTCGAAAATATCCCATTCTGTGTTTGTCATACTCATCAGCTTCTTTGTCCTTCCGCTTAATGGTTGGTACAGATCTCTTTGATACGGATAATCTTCCATCTGCATCTTCCATAGCTGGTAGTTTTGGCCATTGAATTTTTCGACCCTAAACCTACCATCTTCTGCCATTTCTCCCACTCGAACCAGGAACCCTTCTCTCCTACGAGTTTTTCATCCAATGATCTGATACCAATTGTTAAAAAATTATATATTACATAGAAATGGACACGTAAAATATTGCATAAATATAAACACAGAAAACGCATAAAAAAAGAGAGACACATATATATGTGGTTCACCTACTTTGGGCTACGTCCATGGAGAAATAGCCAGTCCTTTGATTTATATTATCTAGCAAACTGAAGAGATACAATATACATCATATCCATTGTAATTCCCTCTTTTCTCTTAATCTCCTCTCTCTTCCTCACTCCAAATACAGATCTACGTAGATGCAATACAATTCCCTCATATATAGCGAGGGATTTCCTTCTAGGGCAAAAAACCCTAAATTAAACATAACTTCTATCGTCAGATCTCTGCCTAATGAATGACCTAGATTGACTACGAAATTACAACATTTTACAAGGAAATTTTACAACTATTCTTAGCTTCGGGGGCACTGCCCCCGATCGCCCCGCCATGGGGGGCTCCAAAAAGGTCGCAATCGCACCCCTGCAGCGAATATTTTACGGGCAACGTTTCTGCCCCATTTCAAACTGGGGTCCAATGTAGTGATATCTTTGAATAAAGAAGATAATCAGGCTCCACACCCAACAACTACGATATCCTCGGCTCTTTCCTCTTCCATTTTTTCTTCCCCTAGTCTCTGCAGTCAAAGCATTACCTGATGTCTCACCGGAGTTTTTCCGTCACATTTCCTCGCTAAGTATTGCATCGACAACATCATCAAACTTTAAAGTACTAGATCAAGAGATAGATTTACAAATGGCCATAACTAAACCATTCCAACCTTTTGGAAATGAGCATAGAAATAATAGAGCCATAACTTCATCATCAAAAGTTACCCCTACATAACTTAACTGACTGGTAACTGTATTTCATTCATTTAAATGATCAGCAACAAATGCACCTTCTGACATATTCATATTAAATAAACACTTCATAAGAAATACCTTATTTGAGGTGGATGGTTTTTCATATAGTTTGGCCAATGCCGACATTAAACCCTCTATTGATGTTTTCTTTGAAATATTAAAGGCTATCGATGCCACTAGGCATAGCCATATTGTTCCAAGTTCCTTTCTGTCAAGAATATCCCATTCCGTGTCTGTTATACTCGTTAGTTTCTTTGTCTTTCCGCTCAATGGTAGGTATAGATCTTTCTGATACAAGTAATCTTCCATCTGCATCTTCCATAGGTGGTAGTTTTGGCCATTAAATGTTTCGACCCTGAACCTACCATCTTCCGCCATTGCTCCCACTCGAACCAAGAACACTTCTCTCCTACAAGTTTATCAGCCAAATAGACCTTCAACTCTGATAATAGTTGTTAGAAAATTATATATTACAGAGAAATGTAACACATAAAATATATTGCAGAAATATAAACACGGAAAACACATAAAACATGAGAGACACAGATATATGTGGTTCACCCAATTTGGGCTATGTCCACAGAGAAACAACTAGTCCTTCCTTTTATATTATCCAACAAAATGAAAAGATACAACATACAACAGATCCGATGTAATTCCCTCTTCGCTCTCACACAATATCCTCTCCCTTTCTTGCTCAGAGTACAGATCTACATAGACGCAATACAATTCCCTCATATATAGCGAGGGGTTGCCTTCTAGGGAAAAAACCCTAAATTAAACATAACTTCTACCATCAATTCTGCACCTAATGAACGGCCCAGATTGAATACAAAATTTCAACATTTTACAAGGCCCCCCACTGGACCCCCCTTACAGCGCACATTTATGGGTGGCGTTTCCGCCACATTACGAACTGGGGTCCAATGCAGAAATACCTATGAATAGAGAAGATAATCAGGCTCCACACCCAACAGTCTCCTCTCTAAGGCAAATCAAAGGGTAGCGTGAGTCTAGGCCTTCTATTGAGATTGATCCATGCACTTTAATTCACTACACCATAGACCTGTAGCACTATATTAGGGCAGCGAACAGTCATGTTTTCACTTTGAAGGCTATGAGGAGCTTCTAGAGGATAGAGAGAGTCTAGGATCCTTCTAGGATACATCTGCACCTATTTCAAGCAGGGATGTAGGGTGTGTTTTAAGGTCTATTACAATCATCCTTATTATGGGATTCTTAACACTATAGACAATAACAATGTGACAAAGACCCATGACTTATGACATGAAAATTGACAATTTGACCTTAACTTGGACACTCAGATCTAGACATGACAATGGTCTTATATATAACTGTTGGGAGCGAGATCCCCCAAGGGACGTTTTAGTGCTAAAAGCCCAAGTTTAAGTCAATTTTTTTAATATTATTGTAAAGACTCTGCAATTTGTGGTCACAGAGCACGAAGGTGTTATGTGTCATAAAGGGTAGTCTACCCTTAGTTTTGTAAAAGTAAAGTTGGCTATAAGAGAACTATCCATGGTTCGTGGACCATGGGATTGTATAAAAGGAGCTAAGCTCTAAGTAGTTTGAATAAGACAGACAATAATGGATGATGTAATAGAATCATAGCTTTTAAGAACAAGAAGTCTAAGTCTTGGGTTGTAGCATAGGTAAAGGCTCTGCAGTTGAGTGCGCAAAGGCCTAGGTTTGAAGTCTGCAACTGAGTGCATGGATCCCTGCAGCTGTTGTGCTTGGTGCATGATGGGTGTCTGTAGCTGGAGGAGACGATACCCATCACTGATATGTTGATTCACCGCATAACGTGTCTATTGTATACAGGCGAAAATCCCACTATGATCTTTGGCAGCCAGGGTGGTGAGCAAGTGCTCGCAGAATCAATGAAGGAGAAGTTAAAATTGGTAAAGTAGTTGCGCGAGTATACAATCTCCAGCATCTATGACCCCGCTATGAAGGTGGCAACGCAAATCCTTGCAGAGAAGGTGATGTGGAAATGTCACGCCGATGAGGTGCCAGCGCCTGTCGTCCCACTCGCACAGTAATGCACGGAAGGAGTCCAGCTTAACTAGTGAGACTACCTTCACGGAGAGTTCCTAGCAAACTACTGTGAAGCGCAAGAGCAGAGCAAGACCTTCTACTATGCATGGCTCTTGCTATCAATCATGCTCGTAGCGTGGGAGTTAATGGAAGAGAGCCAATTCCCCTCGGTCGTGCCAGATCTTCCTAAAGCAGCGAAGTATGCTTCACTGTGGGCGACCAAGGACACGAAGTGCATTCGG
This sequence comes from Pinus taeda, assembly GCA_000404065.3. Lineage (NCBI taxonomy): Eukaryota > Viridiplantae > Streptophyta > Pinopsida > Pinales > Pinaceae > Pinus > Pinus taeda. Next base: position 59,753 of record APFE031061825.1, on the reverse strand, counting down.
GACAGAAAGATCTTCTGGATCTTGATGGAAATGAATATCAGGATGGCCATCAATTGCAAGCCACGATTTTTTCCCACAGTATATGCTAACCTGCAGAGCTATGCCGAATTTAAAGTTGATAACAATCAGGGTGCGGAAGGACCCCGCGCAGAAGTGGTACGATTCTCCATACCTAGCCACAGATGATGCTATCGATGCAGTGTTGGATAAATGGCCGGTGGAGTGGCGCACCACCACGGACTTGGCAATGGGTGGAAGCAAGTCTGCTGCACAAAAGAAGAAGGAAGAGGTGAAGTTGAAGATGGTGTAGTTAGTCGAAAAGAGGAAAAAGGAGGTTGTTGAGAAGACCTAGGCGGAACAGGCAGAAAGGAGGTCGGAAAATAGATAGGTGGCACAGAGCGGGGCTTTGACAAAGGAACAAAGTCACCTCCACCTGAGACTGAAGAAGAGGACATAGAGCAGCACAACGTGAACCCTCAGGAGACGTCGCCAGCATTAAGTGCCCGAGAGAGCTGGAAAAGGGAGGTTCTGGAAAGAAATCCAAGGCGACTGTTGCACAAAAATTGTCACCATGAGATTCTGCAGTCTGTGTGAGTCTATCACCACTCATACTTACCTCCTTTGCAAGTCTTAAGCCTCAGTTCTTCATGTCAAGCCTTGAAAATGAGAGAAATCATTACAAATCTCTAAAACTCTGGTTCCGCACTTTCTCTTAGCATTACCTGCGGTCCCGCACCTAATGGTCATGTCCCCTGCACACCTGACCACTTTGTCTCTGTGTAATGGGTGCGAACCCCTGTAAAAGTCAAAAAGGCGCAAGTTTATTCTTAAAAACTTACTTTGGGTCATTTCTAGAAGCTTCTAGAAGGAATCTTGCAGTGGCAAGTTCTCTCCTTGAGGGTTCATGCATCGCATACCTTAAGGAGCTAATCCCTTGATGTGAGGAGCTTATCCCTTTGAAGGAGGACTCTATCCCTTCAATGGTGGACCTGTAACTTCCTTCCTTTGCACTATAAAATGACGCATTGCGCTGGTTACTTGGGGGGTTGAAAGCTGAATATTTTTGAGGTGAAATTTTGCTGGAACTTTGTCTTCTTAATTGAGCTTTTGAGAGGAGAGGTCACATACCTTTTAATCTCATTGGGAAGAGAGTGAGGCTTGTCAAATTAGAGGAGATTCCTGTTTGGACCCTGGGAAGAGCTTGTACAACATCAAGGCACTAAGGTTGTAAAGTTCTTCTATTTTCAAAGTTAATACAATCAAGTTTATTTTTCTCAATAAGTTGTGTTTAATGGTTTATTTTATGAGCTCCTTGATCTTCATAATGAACATGATTAGTTATATTAGCTATGCAGGTGTTATTTGATGTGTGCTTTTTTTTGTTTGCAGATTTTCAAAAGGAAACTCTTTCAGACGGTCGAAGTGTGGCTGCCACAAACTAGCATTGGACTTAAGGTAGGGTCTAAAACACCTCTTGGTTTTTATTAATGAATCGCAATATGTTTAGAGAAAGGTAGATTTGCTTTTCCTGCTTGTTGCTAGATATCTGTTGATACTAGGGAGATCGGTCTTGTCCGCAAGTGCCTGAGAGAGCTGGAAAATGGAGGGTCTAGAAAGAAATCCAAGGCGACCAAGAACTCGCTGGACCCTATCACACTAATGGAGGGTGACTTATATGACATCGGTGACACAGTCACAGATGTCACCACGAAGGCCCTTCAGCAATTCGAGAAGCAGCAAAAAATCATCTAATCCAGATTTAAACAAGAATGCAACAAATTACAAAGATAACCACAAACAGAAAGATGCAGTGGAAATAATACTTCATTTCATTAATGTAAAATACTGAGATATTCTTACAAACAAAAAATGGAAATAAACAACTAGGGCGATGGTAGCTTATCTCTGAGAAGAGATGTGGTAGCTACATGCCTCTGAACTATGTTACAATGAGGCACGAAGGCCTATTTATTGTTGAGAAACAATGGAAAACCCTAAACATCCAAAACCTAACCCTAGAAGATGAAACACCAAACTGTGGGCCCCTTTTGGGTAAATTGGTACATCAACTTCCCGGGGTCGTAACTTTGGCATACGATCTCTGTTTGATGCATACAATATCTCGTTAGAAAGATCTATCCAAGAACTACAACTTTGGGAAGTGCAACATTGGTCCATGGAACCACGTTTCTCCAAGTTTTCCAAAATAACGTCGTTTAGGGCCTCAAAACGGCTTCGAAAGTTCAAGACATGAAAAACTGCTAAAAAGAGAAAATTGTGCTACAATTAAGGAAACTGAAAAGCTGAAAGAAACAATGGTGGGGTTCCAAGTGGACCTGGTGGCTGGCCACCAATATCCACCTAGATCATTCCTCTCCCCTTAGGAGGAAATGGTCCCCATTGCATTGAGTTCCTCAATGAGATGAGAAAACATCTGTTGAACTTGGTCCCTGGTGAGCCACTTGCCCTACTGAAGGAGTTGGCTTGCTTTGACAACTGGATACAGTTGGATATTCTGCTGGCAAGTGTGCTTGATCTGTGTGTCCATGATTCGATTAGTTGTAGCTTGTTCCATGCAATCTGGAATTAACTTTGTGGGTGTGAGCTGTTCTGCAATGTCAGATGTGTCTAGTAATGGTGGAAAGTATGGCCGAAGGCGGTTCACATTGAACACTAGGTGCAGGCCAAGGAATGGGGTAATGCTGAGCTCAAATGCATTATCTCCAATAGCCTTGGTAATGGTGTAAGTACCATATCAGAGTGGTCTGAGTTTCCGACAGGCTCCAGTAAGGCGTTCCTTTTGCAAATGCAACCAGACTTTGTCGTCCACCTGAAACTTGTGTGGCACCCGATGTTGATCATGTCGTTGCTTGTACTTTGCATTTGATTTCTCTAGAATGTCATGGACCTGCTGGCAAAATATGTTGGATGTTCTCAATGAAGTTGTTTGCATCATCTATTTTGGACTGGACATTAGCCGAATCTACATTAGTAGCTGCAAGTGGCATGGCCACATCAATGGGACATAGTAGTTGGAATCCCAAGCCCACCTGAAAAGGGCTATGGCTAGTCGAGTTGTGGAGAGCCTGGCTGTAGCTGTGCTGAACATAGGGGAGGCTCTCGTCCCATGCGCGTGGATGATTTGAGTTGTACATGCGCAGAATGTGTACAATCATTATGTTGACAACCTTTGTCTGGCCATCAGTTTGAGGATGGAAGGTTGTGGACTTAGTGAGTTTGGTGTCCAGCATTGACCAAAGACTGGACCAAAATGTACTGAGGAACTTGCTGTCCCGATCTGAGATGATAGATTGTGGGATCCCAAAGTGTACCCAAACTCTCTCAAAGAAGAGTTTAGCAGTGGCATTTGCTGTGATATTCTTCTTGCAGGCCACCATAATGGCCATCTTCGAGAATTTGTCGATGACCACAAAAACACAGTCATTTCCATGCTTAGTGGATAGAAGGCCTAACATGTAATCCATGGAGATGGATTCCCAAGGTCGACTGGAGGTAGGCATCAGGGTATAGAGGCCTTGCTTCTTAACGGTCGTTTTGGCAATGGCGCAGGCAGTGCATGATCTGATGTACTTCCTGACACCCGGTCGAAGATTCAGCCAATAGAAATACTTCTACAGTACTGCCACAATTTTCTCAACCCTGAAATGCCTAGCAACTTGACTATAATGTGCTTCCCAAATCATCTTGGCACGCTTTCTTGAAGGAACACAAAGGTGACCCAGGTGGCATAATAGGGCATCCTGGAGGTGAAAATCTAGAACATGCCAACCCTCCAAGGTGTCTGGTATGTGTGGCCGGATTTTGGGTCGCTTTTGTAGAGAAGTGACCAATTAGAAGTCTCGTGCCCACAAGAGTTGAGCATGGTGGTTAATGACATGATCGGTGGCCGACTGAGGCAATCTGCAACATTATTGGTGCTGCCCTTCTTATACTTGATATCCAAATGGAATTGTTGCAGGTATGTGGACCACTTCTGATGGCGATCATTCTACAATTTCCCTTGGGTTTGTATGAACTAGAGGGGTCAGTGGCCTATGTGGATGACCGTTTCCTTCCCCAAAATGTAATGCTTCCATTATGGGCATGCCTGCACAATGGAATACATCTCTTTGTCATAAGTGGGATACTTTCGGACTGTGTCTGAAAGTGTCTCAATATGATATGCCACTGGATGCCTATGTTGAGTAAGGAATGCCCCAATAGCATAGTCAAAGGCATCTGTCTCGACCTCAAATGGTTGTTGCAAGTCTGGAAATGCAAGCACTGGTGCCGAGCAGAGGCGATCTTTCAACTCTGTGAATGCCTTCTATTGAGATTCAGACCAAAATAATTTTGATTTTGCTCCTACCTTAGTGACTTGACTCAAGGGCCAAGTGATATGAGAAAATCCCAACACGAACCTGTGGTAGAAGTTGGCAAGACCTAGAAAGCAGCGAAGCTCTGTTAGAGTGGTTGGAGAGGGTCAATCCTGAATGACTTGGATCTTGGCTAGATCCACAGGCACCCCCTGTTCATCAATAATGTATCCTAGATACTGAACCTGGGTCATGCCCAAAGTGCATTTCTCCAAATTGGCACATAACTTGTGTTGCCGCAGTGTTTGGAGAACTTGTCAGATGTGATGGAGGTGCTCTTCCCAACTCTGGCTGAAGATTAGGATGTCATCCAAGTATACCACTACAAATGAGTTGGTAAATGGCCGCAATATGTCATCCAATAGCCTCATGAAGGTTGCAGGAGCATTCGTCAATCTGAAAGGCATAACCAACCATTCGAAAAGGCCCTTCTTGGCTTTGAAGGCAGTGTTCCACACATCGGAGGGTTGGACTGGTACCTGGTGATATCTTGACTTCAAATCGATCTTGCTAAAATATTTTTCCCCTTTTAGTTGGTCCAGGAGGTCATCAATCTATGGTATCGGGTACCTATTAGGGACAATGATCTTGTTCAACGCCCGATAGTCAATACAGAGTCTCCAACTCTCATTCTTCTTCTGTACCAACATGATCAGGCTCCCACAGGGCGATGAACTCAGACGGATGTGACCTTTCTGTAGCAGCTCTTGAATCTGCCTCTTGATTTTATCGTTCTCCAGAATGGAGCGCCGATAGATTGGTCCATTGGGTAGCAGTGCACCTGGGGTCAGATCGATGGAGTGCTTGACCTGACAGTGTAGAGGAACCCCTGTAGGGGAGGTGAAGGTGTCCTCTTACTCCTCCATGACCTTGTCCATCTATAGTTGTTGTGCAGAAGGACCCTGTATTGAGGTCATGTCCACCGTCTTCTTCTTTCCTTGAGCGCATATCATCAGGAAAACAAATTTCCTGGTTTTGGAAATGAGCTTACTGCATTGTTTTGCAGTAAACAAAGAGATGGCAGTAGGCAGTGCTACCTTCGGTATCTTGTAAAACTTATTTCCCAAAGTAATAATAAAAGCACAGGCCCTTGATTCATACACAGCTTGTCGCTTCCACAAGTATGGTTGTCCTAATAATACATCAAAAACTTCAAGGGGAGCAATGCCACACAATACCTCATCCATGAAGGGCTTGATATTGTATGGAAGGTGACACTGGTTGCTCACGTGAAGATCCCATCCTTGGTGAAGCCACACGATGGTGTATGGTTGTGGATGTGCTATGGTCGGTAAGCCCAGCCGCTTCACGACCTCTACCGAAATGAGGTTCTTTTGGCTCCTGCTGTCAACAATGAACTGTAGCGAGGATCCCTTTACCCAAATCTAGGAGTGGAAGAGACGCTCCTCCTACTCTGGATCTTCCGGTTCCTCCTTCTGGATCTTCATGGTGGCAACAGTGGTGTTGGGCTCCACATCGATAATCTGCTTCCCTTTGTCATTCCCCTTATCAGGTTCTGACTTAGAGTCAGAAAATGCATTTGATACTAAAACCTTTAGCTCAGCCACCAGTGACTGCTTAACCCGACACTCACTTGTGTTGTGAGTGGAGCTCTTATGGAACTCACACCATTTTCCCGTGTCATTTTTTGGCTTCATGATGCTATTATTTGCTTGCAGCTTTGGCGGACTATCTTGGGACACCCTGCCTTGGCTTTGTCCTTTGTTCTACGGTTTGGGGGCACCTTTCCCTTGCTTCGGATTCGCAGATCCAAAGTCTTGCTTCTTCTGTTTAAACTTTTGCTCAACGTTGACGGCATATTGATATGCCATGCTGAGCGAGGAGATGTTCAGGAATTCTATTTCTTCCTGGATGTACTTGTGTAGGCAGCCACGATATTTGAGTATCAAATGCTGCTCTAAATCCTTGATACCCAACTTTGTGTGAGGGGTATGGAAAATATCGGTAAACTCCAGCATGTCTTGGTCCCTTCCATGCCGCAGCGTGGTCCACTTTATGTATTGATCCTCATAGCTTCTTACAGGGTAGTACTGCGCTTTGATGGCCTCCCAGAATGAATTCCAGGTGGGTGTGGCTAGAAATAGTGAGTCGGTACTTTCATCCTTTTGCTCGCAATAGGTTTCCCACCAATCCTTGACATGGGGGGCTGCTCTGAGAAGAGCAAAAATAATATTTTCCCAACTAGAAAAATCATGAATAGAAAAATAACCCTCTAACAAATTTAACCATTTATCAACGGCATCTACGTCTATCTGACCCTCGAATATGGCGATTTCTAAATTAACTTGCAGCTTAAATGTTGTGGCATTTCCAGAGTAGCTTTTGGAAGCCGATGCGTCGCCTCTGGGTAAGCCGCTGAAGGGTCTGGGAAAAGTTGTCCATCATCGCGTTGCTTTGTCACTCGAGTGCTTCTTCGAGCAAGATTTTGATAGGATCTCCTGCCCCCTCGTCTTTCTTTTCATCCACCATGGGAGGCCATCGGGATTTGCGAGGTTGGTATTGCAAAGGTTCGACTAGTTCAAGCCCTAACTCCTTATATCGCGACCTTGTTGTGGACATGCAAAGAAAAACCGAGAACAAGCAGACCACTCTGATACCACTGATCCAGATTTAAACAGGAATGCAACAAATTATAGAGATAACCATAAAGAGAAAATGGAAATAAACAGCTAGGGCAATGGTAGCTTATCTTTGATAAGAGATGTGGCGGCTACATGCCTCTAAACTATGTTACAATGAGTCTCGAAGGCCTATTTATTGATGAGAAACAATGGAAAACCCTAAACATCCAAAAACCTAACCATAGAAGATGAAACGCCCAACTTGGGCCCCGTTTGGGTAAATTGGTACATCAACTTCCTGGGGTCGTAACTTTGGCATACGATCTCCGTTTGACGCATACAATATCTTGTTAGAAAGATCTATTCGAGAACTACAAGTTTGGGAAGTGCAACCCATGTTGCTCCTAGTTTTCCCAAAAAAACGTCGTTTAGGGCCTCAAAACGACTCCGGAGGTTCAGGACCCGAAAAAATGCTAAAAATAGTAAACTATGCTACAATTAAGGAAACTGAAAAGCTGAAAGAAATAATGGTGGGGGTCCAAGTGAACTTGGCAGTTGGCCATTAATATCCACCTAGATCATCATCCTAGGGGCCATCCAGACAAGGCTGCAAGAGTTGCAGACCCATGCGACACAAGCTGGTCTGCTGTCCACCAGCTTGGCTATTAGCACGTCAGAGGCTGCCGATATGCTATGCACGAAGGCTTCCAGTGCGATAGTGCTGCCAGATGGAGCACTGACCACGGAAAATGATGCTGACAGGCCCACTGTTAGCGCTTTGAAGGGAGTGGGACTGAAACTGGTAGCGCTTCTATGAGAAGCACTCCACCTCTTGTAGGATGGAGTAATTGCAAAGTTGAGGCCCTGTGAGCATTGCACCTTCCAGGCGATCAGAGAACAGAAGATAAAAAACAATAAGATGGCCTACAGAGGAATTCTACCATCGCCGCTAAGGCCGAGGTGACTAGCCAGAGCAAGAGGATCATATAGGTCGTGGAGGAGGCATGCAGAATGGTCCCAGCATTGGCCATTCTACAGGAGGAGCCAGTTGAGGTCTGCATCTACAAATTGGTCATAGGGGTGCACGAAACTTGGACAGAGATGGCGTGAGTTCAGTTGGAGTTGAACTTGCATATTACAGAGCTCCAATTGAGGGCCCAACCTTCAACACTGATAGAGGTAAAGGAACAGCGGGTGACGATTGTCACTGAAGCAATTGTAGCGACGGAGAGTGTAGTAGCGGACTGCACACAGTTGTTTGAACATTTGTTTGAGGTCCTGACTAGCTTGCAGGAGGACCCAAACATCTAGAGGCTAGAAACGAAAGCACGCAAACTCCAGCAACGCTATGATGATGTTAAGGGCACAATGCAAATAGTCGCGCTGACGCAGAGGTTAGCCAAGCTACAGGAAGCCAAGCAGCTGAAAGAACAGAAGGACGCAGCGTTGCACAAGGAAGCAGTGTTGAAGGTGCGACTCAAGCCCTGGCTGGAGGAAGCTTACATAGTTACAGGAAACATTGAAGGCAAGCTTGCGACTCTACAGGCGATGCAACAACAACTTCAATATGACAGTGCGAGGGCACTAACCGAGAAAATAGTTGAATATGCGAAGCAAGCAGCAACTCAGTGCACAACCGAAGTTGCAGTCATTAGGGTCGAGCTAGACAGGCTTCACGCAAAGATCTCTGCGCATACCAAGTAACTCGAGGGCGAGTCATGATGTTTTTGTTGGGGGCCTGTTGGGAGCGAGATACCCCAAGGGTAGTTTTGGGGCTAAAATCCCAGGTTTATGTCAATTTTTGTAATATTATTGTAAAGACTCCCCACTTTGTGGTCGTGGAGTGCGAAGGTGTTATGTGTCATAAAGGGTAGTCCACCCTTATTTTTGTAAAAGTAAATTCGGTTGTAAGAGAACTACCCATGGTCTGTGGACCATGGGATTGTGTAAAAAGAGCTAAGCTCTAAGTAGTTTGAAAAAGGCAGACAATGATGGATGATGTAATAGAATCATAGCTTTAGAGCAAGAAGTCTAAGTCTTGGGTTGTAGCGTAGGTAAAGGCTCTGCAGCTAAGTGCGTAGAGGCCTAGGGTAGAATTCCGCAGCTAAGTGTGCAGAGGCCTAGGGTAGAAGTCCGTAGCTGAGTGCGCTGACCCCTGCAGCTGTTTGCGCAGGGCAGACTGAGGTTCTAACCACTTGGAAGATATTAATAAAGAGAGATATTATGCAATTTCTATGTCTTTGTTCCGTTGATTCATCTTGATATGTTATGTATGAATTTTCTTTACTATGCTTATATGGTGCATGAATGAATGCAATTACATTGAATAACTGAACACATATACGAATATCTGTTTACGCGGGGATAACTATAATTGTTTGATAAGATAAGCAAGGCACTTAGATTAATTGGGGAATTTGTATGGCACACTGCCATAGTAGCAGGCTCGGGCTGCGTGAAGGACGATCGTATCCTTTCCTAGAGGTATTGAAGAACGGAACGTAGGGTTTGTCTTGCAAGCCCTAGAGCGAAGCAACCTATGCGAAGGCAGGGATAGAGGGAATTAAGTGACATCACGGCCATCTCAGGGTGCGGAAACCTGGTTCCAGCATCCCTCCATACTGCTTCGAGTGAGACTTTATTCCACGCTCTGCGGGCTGATGCCAAAAGGGCCAGTACTATAGGGATTTGTTTGGCTAATTAACACTGAACCTGGGTCAGGCCCCCTCAAGCCAACAATAATTGTAATTGACATTTTAGTGAACTAACAGTGGCATAATATGATACTTGTAAGTGATAATTGTATATTGACATGATTGTATGTTGACTTGACATATCCTTATTGGTATCTTTAGAAAGGTAGCCCTGTTGTATCATCTCTCTTGGTATATAAACATGCCTCATCACACTTGTGACTTGACTTGATCAATAGCATATCCTTGTGAGTGAATGTCAATTGATTTGATATGTCCTTGATCTGACTTAACAATGATATATTTTCACTTGTGATTGTTTGTTATCTTGACTTCATGAGTGATACTTCCTTGTGAATGTAGCCCTTCTAAATAAATATGTCTCATCACATTGACTTGAATTCATTGCTATAGTAACTCTCTTTGTAATTATCAATTGACTTGATACCTTAACTCATCAAATTAATTTGATTTGACTGAACATTGATATGTTGACTTTGACTCATTAAGAGTAGATTTGATATCTCATGAAACATGACAATTAGACATAAAACTAATAAGATATAAGTTAACTTAAATTAACTAAGCTATAATTGACATTGTGTTGACTTGATCTGATGAGTGATGTACACTTGGTGATTGTCAATTGGGTTGGTATATTGATAGGTCCTAGTAACTATTGACCCTGACTTAGTGGGAGTAGACTTAACATACTAGACATAACACATATGTTGATATTTTGACTTTGAGTAGACTTGACACTTTACATGCAACATGATGTTTGAATGACATAACAAGTTATTGATATGTTGACTTTGACTAGTAGAACCTTGAGTTGACAGTGACTATGATAACCTAGGATAACTTGATTGTGACCTTACCTGGTATAGGAATATATGCTTGAAGCTCTCCATAGGCAGAGCTTGAGAGCAGTGGTAGCGGGTCATAGGGATGACCAGTGGCATCTTGGTATACGCTATTATCAAACATTTGGATTCGACACTTGTACCAATACAGGGTGTGTGGTTGTGTGATGTGAAAATATGCTTTATGATCTCCTGATGCTTATTTATTCATGAGTTATGTAGTGTGTTTAAGTAGTGGTAGCCAGTATCGTGATTTAGTTGGGATGTACAGTGGTAAGCAATAGTAGTTTGATTTGGAAACATTACCATACATGGTTTGATGTGTAATGCAGTGACAATTTGAGCAATGGTTGTTTAGTGGCTTGAGCAGCATTGTGGTAAACTTGAGTAGTACAACGTTATATTTTATTCAACATTCTTATATTGATTTAGAGCACAAGGGGATTTAGTATAAAAATCATGAAACATGGTTTTCTGACTCTTCAGGGTGGTAGGGTGGTGCAAAGCAGGTGATTGGACTCACCTTTAGGTTGTGGCCTGAGAACACTTCATGGTAGCAGGGTGGTGTTAGGGTAGGTAGTAGCTTGCACAGGGCATTTTGGCATCCATTTAGTTGTGGATAATAAACTAACAAGGTAGAAAAGAATCCTTTCCTATGACAATTGGTAAATAGGCTATTACGGCACTCATCAAGTTGTGGCCTGATCTATAAGGTGTTGCAACATCCTTCTTGTTGCAATAGTATATTAGGGTTTAGCAACATCCTATAGGTTGTGGCCTATGAATTAATGGGTTGGCACATCCATCAGTTGTAGTTGAAATATTGATGTAATTAATATTTAATTTAAAGAGAGAAGAAGACAATTACTAAAGAAGCATTTTGTGGTTCTTGACCTCGAGGGGGTTTTCCACCTAAAAGTATTTGTGTATAGTGTTTTATCTTCTAGCTTAGCAACCGGAGAACCCACAGTAAAAACCATATCTTGTTGACGTTTCAAATCCCAACAGGGATCCATCATCAGGACTGTTATTGAGTTTTGATAGTAGAAGAGCTACAATTGCGAGATATAAATAGTTATGAGGTAAGCTGATTTGATTTTAAGGGAAAAATGAAGGTCGGCTGTTTTAATGATAAATATTATCCAGATATTTAAGTTTTTATTAGACAAGGTTTATTTTAATTTTTATATCATATAATATTTATTATTGAAGATAAATTAATACTAATACTAAATGGTCAAGTAACATATTTTAATTATTGATAATTTTCTCATAATAAATATTATTATTTTTTAGAATAATTCAATTTTTAATAATATTTCTTTGTAATAAATTTAATAACCTTAAAATGTGAAAATTTATGATAATTAATAAAATGAATAATATTAATAAATAGAAGTATAGGATGTTATTATATTTATTTTAAAGTTATTTAATATAAATATTAGTATAAATAATAAGTGTTTATGTTATAATAAATATTAAATAAAGGGATAATTTATTAACTTATGAGATTTATTTACTGATTTGAATATAATTGGATGATTTTGGGTTAATTTAATATATATATCTATATATAGTATATATATATATATATATATATTTTTTCTATATAAATATATATATATTAAATTTTTTTTATCTTAAAACTAAGATTTTAATATTCATAATTATTATATTAAATTGTATAATTAATAATAATAGTACATATTATAATTTTACTACTACTTATTATTATTAATAATTTAGTAGATTAATAATTAATATATTTGAATATTAATCATTAATGTGATGTGTAAAAAAAAAGGGGGGACAAAATCCTATGAAGGGAAAACTCAATTGGAAGAAGTCGAGAAAACAGAGACATAAGACATCAAGAGAGAATTCCAATAAAAATGACAAGAAATTTACACAGCTTTTGCAGAGATTAGCAGGCTCAAACAATAGATGCAGGAAGCATAAATTGAAATGAAGGAATTTGATCAAAAATTCAATTCCACATTTGACCAAAAAGAGGGAATTGGAAACCTCTTCAGCTGAACTAAGCAGGATCAGGATTGAGATTGAGAAGAAAAAGGAACAAATACATGTACACAACAAAGAAGTTGAAGAGGCGTCCCTTATCAAGCTACAATTTGAAGAAGAAGAAGAAAGAAGGAAAATGTTGAAGGGCATATTTCAGGAAGACCTTGCTCAAAACAAAGGATAACTTGATACAACCCTTGATGAGATAACCAAAATCAAGGGATCACAAAAAGAACACATACAACATAAGACATATGAAGAAGAAAAAATGAAGGCAATTAAAGATGGTAAAGCTCCAGTTGATGAAGGTACAGGCTCAAAATCTTCACATGATGATTCTAAGAAGGAAGTTGATCAAAGTGAAAAGCCAAAGAAGAATGTTGTAACTCCAAAGAACACGACAAAATTAGTCAAGAACAAAGGACGGAAATAGACTACAACACCGCCTCCAAAGAAGAATAAAAAATCTTCGAGGTATGTTCATTTATTTAATGGTTATTTTTTTTCGTGTGCTAACTATGGAAACATGGCTAGGGATTGTAAAGTTGTTGACATGTACAACTATCAAGGACCATCGCATCCGAATGAAACATTTAGGTGCATACATTATTTAATGGTTATTTCTTTTTATGTGCTAACTATGGACATATGCCTAGGGATTCTAAAGATTTTTGGCAGGTACAACTATTATGTGCAAAACCCTAGAAGCCAATTTTCAAGTTTTTGAGACAGATATTAGATGACATATTCTATGGATGACATTGAATGCTTTAAATGTCATAATCATGGTCACGTAGCTGAAGAATGTAGGTACCATCTGGATATGGAAGGTTACAAGTGTCACAATTATGGACACATAACTCATCACCATAGGACTAAAATGGAATCAGACATGAATATTGATAATGAGAATACGAAGGTTTGGAAGAGGAAAAAACTATAGGATGAACAAATACAGGAAGAACTGGTACAGGATCAACAAGAAGTACATAAAGACAAGAAAGTCCTAATAGTCATGCTTACAAGATTCGTAACAGGTTGTGAGGAATCAAGTCAAGATGACTTGTTAAGTGAATCACTATTTTGAACAATCTAGCTCATTGATGCCTTGAAGATTGTAGAGGGTAAGTCTATGAAAAACTATATGGCACAAGTTTATGACTGACAGACAAATAGTTTGAACAAAATGGCAGTTTCATAACAGGTTCAAGGGGAGCATAACAATTGAAGCATTACAGGTTCACAAAGGAAGACTTATCTTCAAGGGAAGCACATACAAGACACAGATCCATAGGGATCGTCATTGACACAATATTACAATAAGGCTTCTCTTCAGGGGGAGCATAGGGAGATAATAAGTCCACATGAAGCAAGAAAATTATCAGGGGCAATAACCATTTTACATTTATTTCAAAGGGGGAGAGAAAAACCTTAGAAGCAAATTGAAATCTTGAGAAGAAGGTGAAGCATGATATCAGGGGGATTTTTACTCCTAGTGTTATAGACATATTTGGGCACTTCAAACCCAAGCTTATATGTCCATAAAATAGGGCTCATCAACCCCTAAAAGAGTTGTTTCATACCCTAAAAAAACATCGTCATTTGATTACATCATTCCCCAAAAGTTCCACCTGCGAAACCATCCAGAAATGGCCTAAATTAAACCATACTGATTGCTACACTAGCTAGGTGCGATGTATACTGAGTAATACATTGCTCAGATGTGATGCATACTGATTAGGCCTTCTATAGGGTGCGATGGGTGAGGATGGAAAAATGTATGAGACAGTGTGCTAAGTGGATGCTCATGGAATCTTCTAGAAACTTCTCCTATGCCACTTGCCTCTCTGAATTTTCCCAGGGATGAGTAAGAGATTCAAGAAATATCCAAGTGGAACCCATTGTAACAAGTGGAACGACACTAATCAAAAACCCAGAGATGACTCACACCCTTGCACACATCTATAAATGGATCCCTCATCTAAGAGATCTGGAGGTTGGAATATTGTGAATTGCAAGGAAGTGTTGATAGTTTGTATTTGAGGAAAGAGCATTGTATTGTTGGTGTGATCTTGATATTTAATGAGGTGAAGAGGGATTGATGCTGGGAGGATGATGCTCGATCAAAAAACTGGGTTGTAATTCTCCCTTCTATTTAATAAAGTTCTTCATGTTTTCTTCCATATGATTGTGAAATTGTGAATGTTATCATTTGTGAATGCTATTGTATGTTCATTATATATCTGATTATGTAATGTTTATGTTATAATAGATCAAGATGCTTTGGCGGTTCTTTGTTGCTATGTTTCTAGTACTCTCCAAGCAGGTTAAGTATGGATACGAGTTGCAAGCTCTGTCAAGGGGGAGAGAGATCAAGCAAGGGATTAAGCGGAAGTTCCAGGTTGGTTCCTTTATCTTTCTCTTATCTATTATACATAGAAGAAATCGTGAATTGCTTTAAACTGTTGTTTCTAGGGTAGCTGCCAAACCTAGAGGGCTAGTCATTCGAAAAGACACTAGTTTTCCTAAAAACAAATTGGTGACTCCATTGGGGATCGAATAGATGTTTGTTTGTTGTTATTGATTGTTTTATAAACTATAGGTAGAGCCTGAAGTCATCCAAGTAGCCTTCGAACTTCTCTTGCCCTGCAATTGCATAGTAGATGAATGTTGCTTCAGTCAATCTCTGGTTTAGTTTATGAATTAAACATTTGACTTAAAAGAATTCGATATGCCCTTTTGGTAGCTCAGTAACCTCTCAAGACAAGCCTCTGTACTTTGCTCTTTACTGACCATCATAGATCAGCTTAACTCACTGAAAACAACTATACATCTGAGCCAAAACCCATTTCAGTTGTGCTCCTTGGCCCATCGCACTATCTGTCATTGTAACCTAGTATGCATCGCACCTCCTGAGTCTATAAAGTGCAATTCATCCCTTTTTCTGTGAAGCCCAGGTGCGATGACTGACTGACCCTATTTCCATTCTAAAAATTGGGGGTTTTTGACCTTGTTTTTCGGTTTTGTTTAGTTGTTTTGCTACTTATGAACAATGCCTACTTACTGAAGCCTACTTGCATCACATAGATAAGCCTCCATTGATTAGGATTAGTGAATGTTTTTTTGTATTTGTTCATCATTTACAATCCTTTTTTGAAAAGTTGTTTAAATCGATTTGTCGCTTTGATGCAAAAAGTGTCATAATTTTCGTTTTGTGTCGAAAAGAGAAGTGTTGTGGATTCTTCCTTCCCTAGACAGTCGATTGAACTTTTCGTCATGTATTTGGTTTTATTTGTTTCTTATTTGAACTGTCGAAAATATTT
Organism: Pinus taeda; assembly: GCA_000404065.3. Taxonomy (NCBI): domain Eukaryota; kingdom Viridiplantae; phylum Streptophyta; class Pinopsida; order Pinales; family Pinaceae; genus Pinus; species Pinus taeda. The sequence goes on along the minus strand of APFE031061825.1, from coordinate 43,888 downwards.
TTATTTGAAATTGAAAAGTGTCGTTTAGTCTTCCTTTCTCTTTTGAAGAAAAATTGTCAAAAATGTCATTTTGAAAGAAATATTTCAGATCTTTGTTGCATTTAGTTTTCCTTTTTGGAATTTTTCACATTAAGGAGAATGAAAAACAAATACATGAATTTTCATTTGCATTTAGTTTATGTGTGAAAAATGATTTAGGAAAATGCACTAGTGTGTGCGCTTTGCTCTTTGTTTGAAAGAATTGTAATCTTCTTTCCCCAGTAGCTAGGATTTTCATTGCTCAAAATAAACAACGATTGTTTATCATTGTAGATTGCATTTTAGGAATCTCAAATCAACATCACGCGGTGAACCATTGAAAGGCAAACTTTAAACAATATCACCTCTAAAATAAATTTCAATGAACCTAACAATGCTTTGGAAATTAACGCAACACATCTAGAGGTCTAGGCTAGAGATGTGTTCTGACGTCGTAAAAACTAGTAACTATCATTTTCATCGAAGGTTGGGTGATTCCTCCTCCTTGATACGACAAGTGCTAGCAGAAACTTGTGCGCCTCGTACCATCTTGTATATATTGGGAGACCACAATAGGCTTATATCCTTTATCCATAGGAAGCTGATTTTGCCGCCTTATTGATCGTAATGCACTGAACGCAGCATTCGGGAAGATTGACTCTCGTACATAAGTCCTTGGTAATTTCTCTTAATTTATCACCAAGGTGTATATTGTAGTTTTGTGGTTGGTTTGGTAATCCCTCTATCTATATTTTCCAGAGTAGTCACTTTCATTCCTTTTCGACTCTTTAAAAGAAAAGGTCCATCTGAGCACTTGTCACTTCAGGCTCATTAAAAATCGAAGGAGACTAGAGTCATCTTTAGCTTTTTCTCGACTCTTAAAAATTGAAAAAGCAAAGTTGTGTCAAAGCATTATTAAAATTAATTGAATTTAGAATAGCATCCCTATTCCTTAGTTGATCTTAGGTAGAGATATATGGAGACAAATCCGGGATCCACCAATCAAGGAATCCCTTTTGAGGGGAATCCTAGTCCTTTTTCTTCTTCGGGACATATTGGTTCTCCGTATATGGCTACATTGTCCCTTCTAGGAATTACCATTGGCTTGCTAGTATGCTTGTTTTCAACCTCTGTGGTTCAAAATGTCGTTATTTCTCCACAATCGAATCAACCTCCAGTTGATACTGAAGTTGACCATTCGCTTTCTTCTTCGTTTGTTTCTCCCTCCCCTTCTTCCTCTTTTCCTGGTGAAAGTAGTGATGCTATTAATTAGTGGTTGAGAAGAAGAAGAAAGGGAAGGAGAAGAAGAAGAAGCCAATTCAGCAAGGGGACAACCAAGCAACCATTGCTTTGAATGCATCATCTGGTAAAAATCTGCACACTAGACTTTCCAAAGACAAATTTCCATGCGTAATTTGTGTGGGTGACCATTTTTCTAGAGATTGTCCTTGCTTTCCTAGAACCTTGAAAGAATTGTCTCCCCGTTCACGACATCCTGTGTCATCAACTTTTGGAGATCATGTTGATAACAGACCTCTCAACTAGTGATAGTAAAGTTCATGGATAGATGAGAAAGGTTAGATTTACATGTAGGTTATGTGAATGGAACCATACCCTTCACCTTTGTCCCTTTTTGGATGAAGCCAAAAGAGTGTTAGATAACCGTCCTGCATCACAACAACGACTTCCATCTAGTTACAAGAAACTCTCCTCAAGTCCTTTACTAGTTGGAAAACTGACTGACTTAAATCAATCATCAGTTGCAACCACTTTCTCTGAAAGTGAATCTTATGAGTCTATACCCGACCAAAGTCAACAGGTCGAGGTGACAGTTGACCCAAGTTCATCTTCATATAATTGTACCCTTCCCAAGGAGAGTGAGAATGATACGGTACAAATTCTTTTTGTTACTTCAGATTCCGATGAACTTGGGGGCAATCCACTTGTTCCATCTAGACAAGAGGAAAACCCTCCAGCTCTCGTAACTCAAGGGGTTAATTCTCCAATTTTTCGATACACCATCCAAGTAGTCCAGTCACCTCCTTTGATTGGAATCGACTAGCAAGATCCCGCCTTCCTTCTTATGTACCTGTCCAGATCATAGTAAAAGTTCGTAAAATGATTGTGTCTGGTGTTAGCGCTCAAATATACCTTAGGCTGAAATAAGGTAAAACTCAAGGCTACATCAAACCACGCTCAGCCTCGTAGCTATCCCTACAAGGATAGGAGAGGGCTCTCTCTGGGTCAATCTCGGCAAAAGGTGATCAATGAGGCTCGAGATGACTAATTGGTAATTAATTTTAGCCTAGGTATGAAGTATAAGGAGTTTGAAATTGAATTTTTGGAGTTTTGTTGAATCTAAGGAAAGGCAATTTTGGGTGAGGGGATGAGACACAGTTTTTGCAGAGGTCTACTTGGCGCAAGGTAGGCGATTGTCTTGATGCTTTTAAAGAGAATGAATGGCTAGATTTGACTGGTGAGAAGTTAAGGAGAGCAAGAAACCCATGTCCCGGACTCCTGAAGGACCCTCATCATGCATAGGCCTCTTTCCCCTGTCCTGGATCTGTATCTGTGCTGAAGAAGAAGGCGAGACCCCTTCCACATGATGTGGAGATAATACTCGCTGTGCTGATGGAGTCAATGAGACCCCTTCCACCCCGGGTGGAGATAGTACTCGTCGTGTAGATGCAAATAAGGCCCTGTGGCCTCACTAGTATGTCACATACGGAGGAGCACTTATATGCTCAGTCTCAAGAATGTCTAGCTGGTTTGAAGGCGCTCCCTCATCATGAACTATCTTGGGAAGCGGCTGTAGCGTTGAGAAGAAGTCACGGGAGATGAAATCCTCCCAAGTAATGCCCTGCTGTGTCAACTGATGTATCACTATGATTTTGATCAGCGCGTAATGATATATGCTCTTATGCTGATGTGCTGGGGTCTTCCTTTGTACTAAAGTCACCATCCTCTCTATGTTGCGACACATGAAGTACGGAATGTTCATCATACGTACCCTCGTGAAATGCATCAACAAACAGACATGGTACGTATAGAGACATGAGAATCTGCCCTCGCAATTGAAATACCGAATGATGAGTTTCATCAATGGTGCAAACTCATCCCTCAGGAATCTGAAAGGAAAAACCGTGCTCAAGTGTCTCATATACCCGGGTTTGATGTATGGCTCATAATAGAATCTGTCTAATTGGTGGCGTTTGCTCCATTCCTCTGCTACATTTGGTATCCCTGTGGCCTGAGCAATAGCCTCTGGTGACAAGGTGAAATTTACTTCGGCGAGGTTTACATGACCATCATGTAAATGTAGAACAAATAAACAAACTAGTTCTTGATGATGTTGAGTTTGTGAGATCATCTCACAGTATTGGAAACATGATTGACGCTGAAAACAATCCATTGCAAGTGGGCAAGCCTACAATTGAGCCAAAGAAGTAGGGTCCTCCTTGACATGCTGACCACCTTTGCCACTTTTGTGATACCTCCGTGCCACATTTACCTCCGGTGTAGAATCACTGTCATATTCCTGCTCATAGACTGACTCTGTCTCTGACATGACTTTGAAAACAAGATAGCTAGAATATATATGCTGATATAAAAACTGTGTGTACAATTGAATGTAAACTGTTCTTTGCTCTAACAATGTTGTGACCAAGGGGAAACAAATGCACAAGGGAATATTAGGAAAGGGAAAACATTAGGGAATTAGGGACTTTGGAAATAAAATGTAATTAGGAAAGGAAGGGGAAATGTAAAAATTGGATTGGGGTTTTGGGATATTACGTAGGATTAATGAGGGAATTAATGGGGAAGAATAATGGGTGAATTTGGGAATGAGAAACAAAGGGAAATGGGGAAAAAAACACAACCTTGGTTACACACTATTTTCAAACCCTACAACACTTTTTTTTACATTGACAAAGGAGGGCTTTCCAACTTGGATCTCTACGGAAAAAATTTCATGAACCCATCACATTAACCTTTAAAAGCCAAGCAAAGGTAATGGATATGAGCCTACCTGACAATTTTATGTGGAGAGGAGGCGATTTGATGCACTTTCAAACAAGTTTCGAGCTCCAAACTGTGAGCGTCGTGCACTCTTGATGCGTCGCGCGCTCCTGATGCCCCCCGCGCTCGTAATTTAACATTGTGGCTTTGTGCCCAGTGCGGCGCGTGCCTAGTCCAGTGCGTCGCGCGCTTCTAATTTAACACTGTGGCTTTGTGCCCAGTGTGCCGCGCGCAGCCAATGCGTCGCGCGCCTAGTCCAGTGCGTCGCGCGCCTGAAAACTGCTCCAACCTCCACTCAAACTCACAAATTTGCTTTGGAACGATCTTCTCCACTCTTGGCATGTACAATGATCTGAAAATGTATTGAAATATCTTTATAAAGACTCCCTTTTGATTTTTTCTTGGTCCATAACCGGTTTTGTAATTTTTTGTCTTTGACACTTTTTCAGGATTAATAGACTTCTGACTTTTTGGTTTCCTCTTTAAATTTGGTTGAAATAATCATTTTCTTTGACAATTTTTTGCAGGGAAAACTGTGATATAATCTGGTAAAGGAGACCAAGGCTGCGCCTGGACAATTCAAGAACTGAAATTTTTGAAAATTTATTATAAAAATGAGATGATGAATTATCTTCAAAACAGAGTTTTGAAGAGAAGTCCTAATCTATCTGTATAATGATAAAAGTCATTGAGGTAACCACCTATCGAGGACATCCCTCTGGCCTGCTGGTTTTCTTAGACTTTGCAAAACCAAATTGACTTAACCCTAGACCTAATGACCGAGAACACTTGTCATGACCTAGAAATTTGACCTCTTGATTTTTATGAATAGACCTGAACCAGCAGTGCCAAACACGAGGGGAATGAGTGACACAAACCATTCCGTCAGAGTTATGGCATGCCTAATGAAATGCAACTGATCGAAACTGATGGGACACCTAAACATGAAATGCAAAAAAGAGTTTTGATCTCTGATGGAGAGATAACTAGACTGACTCTAACATTGGCTCCAATGGGGATGGTAGCTCCTTGGAGATGCCAAGAACCGCAGATCTCTATAAGAGCTAGAAAGTGCCTTCATCCATTGGGCTATGGAGTCATTATTCCAACACAAAATTTTGACAATTTGACTAAAAATCAAAAACCACTTTAACCAAAACTGACTTGAAACTAAAATGACTGACACAACTGACTTGACAAACTTCAAACCAACTAACATCCATTTTCAAAATTATAGCCTTCACTGCGGGCCCCAGACTGAAGATGAGAAGTTAGAACACAGTGCAATAAAACAGAAGTAAAACGATATGTACAATGATGATGAAATGAGCAGAAAATACTCAGAAGTGGTATCGCTTTAGCAGCCGACCATTAATCGGCCCTCCAGGACACTCATCTCCATTCATTTCTTTGAGAAGAAAAGCGTTTTGGCCACGATACGCTGCAATCTTGTAAGGACACTTCCATAAGTTTTCAAATTTTTCGTGCTTTCCTTTGTCTTCATGTCGTGCATCCCACCTCAAAACTGCCTCATCTAGCTGAAATGTGTCCGCTTTTGCCTTCTGGTCATAAATCTTTTTGATGCGCTCCTGCAACTTGCAAGTATTCTGAAATACCTCATCCCGTGTCTGCTGTAAATGAATCATTTGATTAATCCTTCTCTGCATAGGATCTTCCTCACTACCGGCTTCCTGAAGCAATTTGACTACCGGGACAGCAAGCGAAGTAGGAAAAACCGTGTCTATCCCGTACACCAACTCGAAAGGAGACATACCAATAGACTTTTTCTGACTCACCCTATCAGCCCATAGTGCATTTACTAACTTCTTGTGCCAGCCCTTTTTATTAATTTCCAGCAATTTCTTAGTGATATTAACCAAAGATTTATTAGATGACTCCGCCAATCCATTTCCCTGAGGATGGTATGCGGTTGAATGTCCCAATCTAATGTTGTACTTATAGCAAAACTCGACCATCCTTTTTGACTTGAATGCCGCTACATTATCTGTGATTAACTTACTTGGACACCCAAAACGTGACAAAATATTTGTTTCAAGAAAAGAGATAATTACTGCATCCGTGGCTTGTCGAGTAGGAATCACTTCAATCCATTTCGTGAAGTAGTCTGTGGTTGTCAATATCCATCTATGTTGTCCTGACGATGCCAGATGGATTTCGCCGATGAAATACAATCCCCACTGCTGAAAAGGTGCACTAATTTCAATTGGTTTGAGAGGAAAAGGCTGTAGTTTCTGCTTCCCTTCAAAAATTTGGCATTCGTGACAATTCTTAACAGCCTTATATACATCTAAAAACAGTGAAGGCCAATAATAACCTGCCCTTAGAATCTTATTTGCTGTGGTTTTCCAAAACAGATGGCCTCCACAGTCTCCTCTATGAAAGTCTTCCACAACTCTTTTGGCTTCCTCCTCTACCAAACAATTCAATAACATTCCACCAAGGTCTTTCCAAAAGAATGCAGAATTTTGCAGCTTTCAATTTCAATGTTCTACTCTTATTTCTAGGCATTCCGGGAGGTGAAGAAAAATTCTGAAGTACATATAAAATGTCAGCATACCAAGGGGAGGAAAGAAACATATCAGATACCTAAACTGATGAACTTTCCTCATCTTCATCGGACATGGCAGCAATCAAATTTATATCTAGAGCCTGCAGATTCGTTTCAGCCATTAACTTGGCAAGTCCTTGTCCTTTGATTAGTTTGGTTGGTTTAATATCCACATCATACTCTAACAACGCAGCAATCCACTTACCCCGCCTGCCTTCTGGATCTGCCTGTACTAAAATATCTTTAACTGCTGCATTAGGAACATAGGCTAGAATGTGGGAATGCAATATATACACACGGAAATCTTTCAAGGACTTTACGAGCGCAAGTGCTTGTTTCTCAATAATGTTATATTTCAACGCTCTGTCTCTTATAATCCGACTGAAAAAGGCAATGGGCTTTTCAACTCCTTCCCTTTTCTGCATTAATACAGCTGCCAAAGTGTGCTCAGAAGCAAATGAGAACAAAATAAAATCCTGCATGTAGTCTGGGTTGATTAAAATAGGAGCTGAAGAAAGAGCTAACTTCACTAAATTGAATGATTTCACTGCCTCTTCGGTCCACTTTACCTGACTGTCCTTTTTCAGCATGCTTGTGATTTCTCTAAGATGCTCCGCTAGATTTGGAATGAAGCGACACAGAAAATTCAGTTTACCATTAAAGGACTGTATTTCTTTCTTGTTCCGGGGTTGTTCAATTTGCTGAATGGCTTCAACACGTGCAGGGTCAACACGGATGCCATCTTTCGATATGATGTGGCCAAGGAGCTTGCCCTCATCCATGGAAAAAAGACTCTTTTTCAGATTCAGCGAAATGCCATATTTTCTACACTTTTGGAAGACAATTTTCAAATGGTATAAATGTTCTTCATCAGAATTTGAAAACACGGTTAAATCATCAAGGTAAACAACTAAAAATACATCTTTCTCGTTGGCGAAATCCATTTCCATTGCACGTTGAAAGGTGGCTCCTACATTTTTCAAACCAAACGACATTTTTGCATAATGAAACGTTCCCCACAGAGTGGTAAACGCTGTCTTGCCACGATCATCTTCATGCACTAGAATTTGATTATATCCTGAATAGCCGTCGAGTAGTGACATCCTTGATGCTCCAACTACTTGCTGCAATATATGGTCCATTTTTGGCAGCGGATAATTGTCTTTTAATGAAACCTTATTCAAATTTCTGAAGTCAATACATAAACGGATCTCACCTGTTTTCTTTCTCACGGGCACCAAATTTGATATCCAATCTGAAAATTGGATAGGAACAATGATTCCTGACTTATACAATCTGTTTACCTCTTTTTCAATCGATGGTAACAACTTTGGATTGATTCTCCTCAACTTTTGACGTAAAGGCTTCTGATTTGATTTAATGGGAATAGTATGTTGAATGATATTTGTGTCATATGTTTTTAAATCTGTGTAATCCCATGGAAAAACATCAGAAAATAAAGACAACAATTTCACATACTCTGCCTTTACCTTTTGTGATAATGACTTTGATAATTTTACCATCTTGGGATTCTCATCTAACCCAATATTTACTTCTTCAACGCCCTTTTCAATTGGCCTCAATGTTGGTTTACGAGCTACATCATCTTGGTCGAAGAGTTCCTCCAAAGGGATCAATCCCTTATGAATGATGTTATCTTTAAGTTGCAGTACTTCCATTTGATTTATTTGTATATCATCACTACCATCATCATGTTCTATATCTATGGAGGTATCTTTGAACTTACCCTTATTCTGCAGAAACTGATTAATCTCTTCGTCATCCTTAAAGAATTGCCAACATCGCTGATTGTCTGGAACGGTGGGACGGTGTTTCACATGAATTTCAAACTTGTTGCTGGAATTCATCGGAATTTTTAAGTTGCTTGCTGCCTTAGCAAGTCCATCAGCAACACCATTTTGTATGTGAGGCGCACATGTCAAGGTATGATCAGAAAATAACTTCAAAATGTCTAAGGCTCCATTTCGATAAGCTCTCATGCGAGGATGCTTGGCCTGAAACTCACCCTTAACCTGCTTTATCACCAACTCTGAATCACCATAGACTGCAATCCTTTTCACTTTCAGCTTTCTAACAATCTTAAGGCCAACAATTAGCGCTTCATATTCCGCTTCATTATTAGAACAATAAAATGCTATCTTGTAGGAACACACTCTCACTTTGCTTGGAACCTTATCTATAGCGGAAAATGGACTGCAAATCCAAACACCAATCCCAGCTCCATCACTACCTACTGTGCCATGAAAATCCATGGTCCAAAGACCATCTTCATCGTCCTCTAAATGCTGAAATTGCACCGGCTCTGTTTTTTCTGTTTGCTGCCCATTTTCTTTAGCTGATTGCTCCAGAATAGTTTGCTTTTCTCTTCTTTCTTTTTGCAGAACTTCTCTAAAATTCTCAGTGATTTCTGGTATATTTTCCGCCTGAACTAACTAACTATCTAGATCATTAAAACTATCAACAAGCAACACAAACGACTCTAAATCTGTATGTACATAATTTACAGGATGATTGATTGGCTTCTCTTTGCTGGTTATCATGTATTTCATCTTCTGATCTCGATATAACTTTCTCATTTGACCAAAGACTGGAATTGTTGCGTAAGAGAAATCTAACTGTAGTGTACCTTTCAATTTTCCCCCCCAGGATCTTGAAAGGAGCATCCCAAATCGCGGAGGAATGTCTGCCACAACCACATCCATCAAGACATTCTTCGCTCGAATTTGGTCTAAGCTAACAACCAAATCTTTGATGAGCCCGATACATCTCACACGACTGGAATCAAATGAATACAAATCATGATATTTCCTTGTAATGTCTAGTCCCAGCTTTTCCATGATCACCTTTGGCATCAAATTGTGCGAAGCACCCAAATCGAACATAGCATTGTGCAATACATATTCATGCAATCTCAAACTGATATAAAAGGGAGGAACATCATTGTCAGAGGAATCACCATCTAATGCAGGCCCAAATATCAATTATGGCTGATCATCTTCAATGTTTACCGTGTCAAACATTGGATCAAAATTTAGAATTTTAGAGACTTGACCACGGTAGCTGTTGTTCTTCATGATTTCTGTCAAAGGAATGGATATTTTTAATTTGGAAATTTCATTTTCCAAACTAAATGCTGAAACTTTTTCGACTTCTTTGACCAGAACTTCCTTCTTATCCTTGATTATACTTGCCTGATTTGTCCTTTCTGCTAATGATATTTTACTAGTTGTGGGATCAATTGTCTCTTTTCCTTTCTTCTGTGGTATGGGTGAATCCGTCTTTGGTGCTGTAGCTTCTTTTCTTTTCTGAATTGGATTTATGGGCACATCTCGGTTTCTCAATGAGTACTGCTTCTGTTGAGTAGACAAGGCATTCAAATATCCTCTTTGGTAATCATCTAAATCTGCATCATTTGCTAAGATAAAATCTTCATATTACTGGGCGGCTGAACTTTCTCCATACTCTTCATTTTCAGTGATGTAAATGGGCAGATGATCAGGAGTAAAGAAGTGATTTTGGTCCCCTACTACATCAGCATCATCATTTGAATCTTGACTCACAAAATTCTGCAAAAGAGGAGTCTTAATCTGCTGCTGGGCTACCGGCTCTTGTGCTCTTTGTTCACGTTGCTTAATTCTGAAATGTGGCTATTGCTGGCCACGGTAATTTGGATTATGAACCTGCGTTTCTGATTTATCAAGGTTCATTCTTTTGAACATATTTTCCATCTCACGAAGCCAAGGCAGTTCTGATGTAGACTCTTCCTTTATAGTCACTCTTTTCTCTGCTTTCAACCGTGCTCTCTTATCATTCAGATTCGCCTCAACACTAACAACGATCTTTTGCATATCTTCTAAGGTAGGCGGATCTCTGTCTCGTAGTGAATAAGCCATTTCCAGATCAAAACCGTCCGGGAATTTAAGGAGTGCTGACTTTTTAGACAGTCTTAAGTCATCTGGAATTGCATTATACACTGCATTAAATATGATAACATAATCTTGAACGGACTCACCAGAATTATGCTTGATGTTGGTATACTCTGAAGTGATTTGCAACAGAACTTTCTTCATTTCCCACCGATCTAGAAACAAAGTCTGAAGTTCCTGTAGTGTATTAATACTCCTTGCTTGTAAAGCTCTGAACCATTTACGAACCTCTCCTCCAAAATTCTGGGCAAACAATCTCATTGAAACATTTTCTGCATCAATTTCATGCAGGTCCAAAAAGTCTGTCATTTGGACAATATGTTGCTGAGTTGATATACTCTGTGGTGTGCCATCGAATATAGGAATCTTGCTCTGATAATCAGCAGGCATAGGATCCAAATTGGCCAGCAAAGCAAGGGGTGCAAATCTGGCAGCCATGTTTCTTGGTGGATTTGCATGTCGGTCTTGGAGGTGTCGGGGGAGTAGCTGCAGCTGAGGTGTGAGGTGTATGAGGAGGTGTGTGCGGAGGAGATGCAGTTTTAGGCGTGGAAACAGCGGATGAGGGCGAATCGATTGCAAACTTCTGATAAAAAATAATAGGTTGCATAGGGATGGTAGGAATGAAAGGCGGTTCAGTAGGATGTTTAGAGGTGGATGTCGTAATGGATGATCCAATGGTAGTAGATACAATTTCTAGAAAATCAATGATATTCGTAACCTCAATTGTAGTTTGGAGCTGTCTTAAAATGAAATTCTCAATAGACTTGTTAGACTTTTCGATTTGAAGAGCAGCAGCAAAATCAAGATCTGGAACTATAGAATCAAGAGCATTTTCAAAATTGGTTTTGAACAATGACAATTCAAACTTCTCATCAAAAGCAAGTTCTTCAAGATATTCAAAAATTGCAGGACAAGAATGAGATTTAATCACGGGAGTCGCAGAGCTTTCTTGACGAAGGATTTTTTGAATCAAGTTTGGATTTTCGTAGACAGGGGGCAGATTAGGATCTGGATTAGCTCTTGTATGTCTTTTTGAAGCCAGTGTGTTTTGTCAAAAGATCGAAGGAATAATAGTAATTCAGCCTATCGACTTCTAGACTCAATCATCCAAAGGTATAGAACGAACAAGTTTACTGGGGCGATTTGCAAATCAAGTGCTCACAAGCTAACCGGAGATCGACTGAAGCAGCGTTTATCTACTTCCGCTTATGCATAGCAAAAGCGTTTAGAAAGCTACCTGGCATGACTTCAGACTCCGTCTAAGACTCATGAAAAAAACACATCAACAAGAAAACCATTGAGATTTCTTCCCCAGTATGGTCGTCACTATGTTAGCGCTCAAATCTACCTTAGGTTGAAATAAGGTAAAACTCAAGGCTACATCAAACCACGCTCAACCTCGTAGCTAACCCTACGAGGACAGGAGAGGGCTCTATCCTGGTCAATCTCGGCAAAAGGTGATCAATGAGGCTCGAGATGACTAATTGGTAATTAATTTTAGGCTAGGTATGAAGTATAAGGAGTTTGAAATTGAATTTTTGGAGTTTTGTTGAATATAAGGAAAGGCAATTTTGGGTGCGAGGATGAGACACAGTTTTTGCAGAGGTCTACTTGGGGCAAGGTAGGCGATTGTCTTGATGCTTTTAAAGAGAATGAATGGCTAGATCTAACTAGTGAGAAGTTAAGGAGAGCAAGAAACTTTCAAGGATTCTCCATAAACAGATGAAAACATAGATAATCAAACAAACTTAAAGGCAGAGCATAGCAAATTATGGATTCTACCTTAACACTTTATTTGTTCAATTGCAGAAGATAAGAGAAGGAAATTGATACACATAAACAACTTACAAATACTGAAAGAAGCACACCATCAACACATAAAGCCACATGAATCCCAAACAATGCTGCAAAACCCTGGTCTTTCCTTTGCCAAAAATGCAGATAATATATGTATAATAGAGTGTCAAGCTTTTCCCAAGAGTCCAACCTCTCCAACCTCTGAAAATGATTGAGAAATTACATCATATAGACCATCCTAACCTCTTCCCAAACCTCTAGGGGTCAAGCTCCTCCTTCTAGGAGCAGTTTGAACTAATTCCAAGCATAGAGCTGAAAACTAGGCATCCAAACAACCTATCTCTAAAAGAAGGGAAACTGATTCATTACATTAATTTTTTGCTATTTTGTGAATGAATCATCTAGAATAGGTAAATAAGTTCCAAAGTTACATCATATACATCAAATTACATCAATCTGGGTCAAAAATCACATCAAGAGGTAAAACTGCTCATAACTGGGCGAATTTCTGAGCTGAACAGTGAAATTTTGACCAAAAATCTCTATGCGCCGCGCGCCTGAGCTCTATTTATCGCGCACCTTTCAGCCTACGTTTGGGGCACTTCTTGGCATCCAAATTGAGCTCATGATAGCTCGTTGGAAATCCCTGGATATCTACTTTCCATCCCAAGTGGCATTCTGCAATTTGGAGCTCATTTCCCCCTCAAAATGTCATTCTACCTTAAGTACTTCCTGTTGGTGCAAAAGGTGGCAGAAAGGTGATTTGTATGGTGTTTTTGGGCCTTTTGATCACCCAGAACTTGATGAAATTCTTCAGAAATAGCTAAGCATGCATAACTTACCATGAAAAACCCAAAAATGTAAAGTTTTCCTCCAGCAAGTGTCCCAATATTAAGCGTGCGCGTCGACGCGCTACGCGTTGAGCCAAAAAACCTGTTTTTAGGAAAAAAAATTCAAAATGAAAACGATTTCTCCGAATTTTCTCAAATTCGGAGTGAAGACCCTCCATCATGTATTGTACCCCACCAATGAAGCCTCGGCCAAAATTTGGAGTGGATCGGGCTTTTTTCGCCGTTTTAGTGCTTTGCTTAATTGGCTCTTTAGAATCTTCATTTTTGCTTTGTAGACATGCATACGAGCCCAATAATGAGTTTTCATATGACGAAGCATGTCTTTGTCTCTATTTTCCTTTGCCAACAATTTCTCCAGATGAGTGTTCACACGGATGAGCATAGACTCTCGATCAATCGGTGTCATATCACCGGGTCTCTTTCGGGCCAATTCTCGATCCTCACGAATTTGCCATAGTTCATAAAGTGTATGTTCATCCTCTAGATGTTTGTTGCACTACTCCAAGTAGTTTATCACCCACTTAGCCATCTGCAATTTCTTTTGCAGCGACTCATTCTCATCCCTTTGCTCCCGGATGATCTCCTTTAGCTCCGAGCTAGGAGATCTCGCATCAACATCATGATAGTGAAACCCGTGTCCCGGACTCCTGAAGGACCCTCATCATGCATAGGCCTCTTGTCCTGTCCTGGATCTATACCTATGTTGAATAAGAAGGCGAGACCCCTTCCACATGATGTGGAGATAATACTCGCTGCGCTGATGGAGTCAACGAGACCCCTTCCACCCCGGGTGGAGATAGTACTAGTCGTGTAGATGCAAATAAGGCCCTATGGCCTCGCTGGTATGTCACATAAGGAGGAGCACTTATATGCTCAGTCTCAGGAATGTCTGGCTGGTGTGAAGGCGCTCCCTCATCATGAACTATCTCGGGAAGCGGCTGTAGCAGTGAGAAGAAGTCAAGGGAGATGAACTCCTCCCAAGTAATGCCCTGCTGTGTCAACTGATGTATCACTATGATTTTGATCAGTGCGTAATGATATATGCTCTTATGCTAATGTGTTGGGGTCTTCCTTTATACTAAAGTCACCATCCTCTCTATGTTGCGACACATGAAGTACGGAACGTTCATCATACGTACCCTCATGAAATGCATCAACAAATGGACATGGTACGCATAGAGACGCGAGAATTTGCCCTCGCAACTAAAATACCGAATGATGAGTTTCATCAAAGGTGCAAACTCATCCCTCAGGAATCTGAAAGGAAAAACCGTGCTCAAGTGTCTCATATACCCGGGTTTGATGTATGGCTCATAGTAGAATCTGTCTAATTGTTGGTGTTTGCTCCATCCCTCTCCTACATTTGGTATCCCTGTGGCCTGAGAAATAGTCTCTGGTGATAAGGTGAAATTTACTCCGGCGAGGTTTACATGACCATCATGTAAATGTAGAACAAATAAACGAACTGGTTCTTGATGATGTTGGGTTTGTGAGATCATCTCACAGTGTTGGAAACATGATTGACGCTGAAAACAATCCATTGCAATTGGGCAAGCCTACAATTGAGCCAAAGAAGTAGGCTCCTCCCTGACATGCTGACCACCTTTGCCACTTTTGTGATACCTCAGTGGCACATTTACCTCCGGTGTAGAATCAGTGTCATATTCCTGCTCATAGACTGACTCCGTCTCTGACATGACTATGAAAACAAGATAGCTGGAATATATATGCTGATATAAAAACTGTTTTTACAATTGAATGTAAATTGTTCTTTGCTCTAACAATGTTGTGACTAAGGGGAAACAAATGCACAAGGGAATATTAGGAAAGGGAAAACATTAGGGAATTAGGGACTTTGGAAATAAAATGTAATTAGGAAAGGAAGGGGAAATGTAAAAATTAGATTGGGGTTTTGGTATATTAGGTAGGATTAATGAGGGAATTAATGGGGAAGAATAATGGGTGAATTTGGGAATGAGAAACAAAGGGAAATGGGGAAAAAAAGCACAACCTTGGTTACACGCCGTTTTCAAACCCTACAACACTTTTTTTTACATTGACAAAGGAGGGCTTTCCAACATGGATCTCTACGGCAAACATTTCATGAACCCATCACATTAACCTTTAAAAGGCAAGCAAAGGTAATGGATATGAGCCTACCTGACAATTTTATGTGGAGAGGAGGCGATTTGATGCGCTTTCAAACAAGTTTCGAGCTCCAAACTATGAGCGTCCCGCACCTTACCCAATGCGCCGCGCGCTCCTGATACGCCGCGCGCTCCTGATGCGCCGCGTGCTTGTAATTTAATACTGTGGCTTTGTGCCCAGTGCACCGCGCGCAGCCAATGCATCGCGCGCCTAGCCCATTGCATCGTGCGCCTGAAAAATGCTCCAACCTCCACTCAAACTCACAAATTTGCTTTGGAACGATCTTCTCCACTCTTGGCATGTACAATGATTTGAAAATGTATTGAAATATCTTTATAAAGACTCCCTTTTGATTTTTGCTTGGTCCATAATCCATTTTGTAATGTTTTTTCTTTGACACTTTTTCAAGATTAATAGACTTCTAACTTGTTGGTTTCCTCTTTAAATTTGGTTGAAATAATGATTTTCTTTGACAATTTTTTGCAGGGATAGCTGTGATATAATCTGGCAAAGGAGACCAAGGTTGCGCCTGGACAATTCAAGAACTGAAATTTTTGAAAATTTATTACAAAATGAGATGATTATATCTTCAAAACAGAGTTTTGAAGATAAGTCCTAATCTATCTGTATAATGATAAAAATCATTGAGGTAACCACCTATTGAGGACGTCCCTCTGGCCTGCTGGTTTTCTTAGACTTTGCAAAACCAAATTGACTTAACCCTAGACCTAATGACTGAGAACACTTGTCACGACCTAGAAATTTGACCTCTTGATTTTTATGAACAGACCTGGACCAGCAGTGCCAAACACGATGGGAATGAGTGACATAAACCATTCCGTCAGAGTTATGGCATGCTTAACGAAATGCAACTGATCAAAACTGATGGGACACCTAAACATGAAATGAAAAAAAGAGTTTTGATCTCTGACGAAGGGATAACTAGACCGACTTTAACATCTCACACTATTCTAGGTGAGGGGGCATCAGTGAGTATCCTTTCCTCAACTGCTTGGAAAGTGCTTGGTTCACCATCGCTTATGCCTGTTACACACAATCTGTTAGGCTTGAACAAAGGAACCAGTCGACCGTTAGGGATCCTTCCTAAGTTACTAATCACTTTGGGAGGGAAAACCATTCATCTGAATGTGATGGTAGTCTCAGGACCGTTAGATTACAATTTACTCCTTGGACGTGACTATGTTTCTAAAATGGAAGCTATTGTTTCAACACTCTTCCAAGTGATGTGTTTCCCGCATGAAGGCAAGATTGTCACCATTGACCAGCTTTCATTTCCCAGTTCAAGCATAGCTCCAAGTCAATCATTATCCCTAAATGGTCCTTTTACATCAATGGTATCACTTAAACCTTCGTTCCATCCACATAATTGCCATGAGTAGTTCGGTGAATGTAACAAAGCTTAGGAGGCATGCACCCTTGTCTATTCCGGACGAACCTAGTTGAAAAGATAAGTTTCCCTGTGGGTTAAGTGATTGGTCTAACACACCATTCACCTTTGTCTATCCTGGATGAAGCCAAGGAAGTGTTTTGTCTTCTGGACGAAACCATCCTACCTAACCACAGAAATTTCCATATGGATACAGAAGACTCTCCTTTTCATCATGCTGGGGGCACGCAAAATTTTCATTTCCTTTTTCAATTTTCATTTTCAATTTTAGTTTTGTTGTTTCTAGCTTTTCAGTTTTATCATTTCTAGCTTTTTAGTTTTGTCGTTTATAGCTTGTGTAAAAATGAAACTAAAACCAAGCATAGTTCCCCAATGGTTCAAGCTTGTCAAAAAATGAACCCACCTTCACTAATTAACCTTTGTGATTGCCATTCTATCAGCCTTTTGAGCCTTGGTTGTGTACCTCTCACCACCATTCTTTTGGCAGATCATATGCTTCCACTTGGTTGTTTACCCTTTTTGAGGAACAGTTGCGATGAGTGGTCATGTTAGCCAACTTCTTCACAGAAATCACCATGTTTTGAGAATTTTCAAGCTTACCCAGAACCAGTTGCTACCCTGGACACCACTCGTTCCTCAAAATCGCGTCTCCTTTAAACCCTTTTTAGACTCGTTAAATATGAAAATATTGTCGAGCAATTGGCCTTTCCAACTCGTTAAGTGCTTGGAAATTTCATCCCTCCTGTATGATTTTAATCTTTTTCGGACCTCGGGGATTATCTCATGAAAAAGTTTGAGCGCTTGTCTTTTTCAACTCGTTAAAGTGATTGGAAAAGTCATTCCATTTGTATTATTTTATCCTCTTTTGGACCTAAGGGATTATTCTACGAAAAAGAACTTCTAGAGTTTTCTTGTCGACCCTTTTCAAACTCTCTAAACATGAAAAGGACCGAGTTATCCTTGTCGTTAAACTTGTTAAAACAATAGTGACAAACTTGTCCATTCTAGACAAGACCGAGTTTCACTGTCACTAGACTCATTAAAACATAGCGACAAGTTTGCCCGAAGGGAAAATTATAGAAAAAGCATATGTTATCCTCCTCAAGCTTGACAAAAATAAATATGTACTAGTCAGAAATGACTGGGGAAAAAGGGAAAATACTTGAAGAAATTTATGGTAGCAGGTCACTCTTGAACATGACACTTTCGCTCCATCACCATTATTGAGTTGGGTTGGGTTATTCCGTTCACTAGTCATCTCACCATTGGTCTTTCACACCATCCATCTGTTGGGGTTAACGCTACCAATCCATCTCATTGTCGCCAACATGTTCAAGAGAAGTCATTCAGTTGAGAAACCACAATCCAGGTAATGCCTCATCCATTGCAATACCTTCAACCTTCGTCTTTCATGGCCGCCATTCCTAAACCTTGTGTCGTCAGATTTTTTTCACCTCCAGAAATCATTTGCTTCATTTCATGCCGTAGATGTGGGATACATTAAGGCCCTCCTATGATGAGTCACTTCTTTTCAACATCAACACATTATCCAAGAAGTTGACTTAGAAACAACCATTTCAGTGCTTTGAAGCTTGCATACCTCAATGGCATGTTTCTCACTTCCGGCAACAGGTTGACATCAATAGCCTTCAACCGAAAGATTTTGCGTGGTGTTCGACATCGGATCATATATTCACACCACGTGAATTGTCATGTAGTACCTTGAGGGCCATTATCATTATCGGTGATTCCTCTCGCGTCTGTTAACAACTCACATTATTCGCTGGTAATCAGGCGATGTCTTTCAATGTTCGACTTTAGAACATCTCTTCACATGGATCGACTTGTACATCGGGTGAAGATTGAACAAGTTTGAAGACCCTGGATCTAGTTTCATCCATATGGGCTGCAATATATTTATGGATATAAAAAACATCAAATGTACAAAGGCGTTGCACATATGGTCATCCGAACCAAGAATGATGACTCTACCTCTGAAGAATCACCAGTCTGCATCTACAGACGATTATCTGGTCTATGTACATGAAATGAATTTATAAAGTTGAGCATTGGAATGCCTACCTCAGCTAGATCATGAAAATTATATTATGATGCTGTATTATATTGTAACTTATGCAGGTCACCTTCCAGTTCGAAACCTCAGATCCTCATGATAAAGCATTTCACCCGACATCAAGATTTACGACTTCATGCTTTAGGGGGCAACTGTTATAGACATATTTGGGCACTTCAACCTCAAGCTTATATGTCAATAAACTAGGGCTCATCAACCCCTAAAAGAGTTGTTTCATACCCTAAAAAGAACATGGTCATCTGATTACATCATTCCCCAAAAGTTCCACTTGAGAAAGCATCCAAAAATGGCCTAAACTGAACCATACTGACTGCTACACTGGCCAGGTACAATGCATACTGAGTAATACACTACTCAAGTGTGATGCATACTGATTAGGCCTTCTATAGGGTGCAATGGGTGAGGATGGACAAATGTCCGAGACAGTTTGCTAAGTGGATGCTCATGGAATCTTCTAGAAACTTCTCCTATGACACTTGCCTCTTTGAATTGGCCCAGGGATAAGTAAGAGATCCAAGAAATCTCCAAGTATAACCAATTGTAACAAGTGGAATGACACTAATCAAAAACTAGAGATGACTCACACCCTTGCACACATCTATAAATGGATCCCTCATCTAAGAGATCTGGAGGCTGGAATATTATGAATTGCAAGGAAGTGCTAATAGTTTGTATTTGAGGAAAGAGCATTGTATTGTTGGTGTGATCTTGATATTTCATGAGGTGA
>APFE031061825.1:11430-23957 GCA_000404065.3 Pinus taeda | reverse complement strand
AAGTTCTTCAAGTTTTCTTCCATATGATTGTGCAATTATGAATGTTATCATTTGTGAATGCTATTGTATGTTCATTATATATCTTATTCTGTAATGTTTATGATATAATAGATCAAGATGCTTTGAGGGTTCTTTGTTACTGTGTTTCTATAGGTACTCTCCAAGCGGGTTAAGTATGGAGAGGAGTTTCAAGCTCTGTAAAGGGGGAGAAAGATCAAGCAAGGGATTAAGCGGAAGTTCCAGGTTGGTTCCTTTATCTTTCTCTTATCTATTATTTTTTGAAGAAATCGTGAATTACTTTAAACTATTGTTTCTAGGGTAGCTGCCAAACATAGAGGGCTAGTCGTTCAAAAAGACACTAGTTTTCCTAGAAACACTAGGAGGAGTATATGTGTTGCCATAAATGACAAAGGGGGAGATTGTTGGATGGTGTTTTCATTGATGTCAACCCATGAAGTTGATTGGGTTTGAAATTGACCAAAAACACCTATCATTAATGTCAAATGGTTAATGAATGCTTCTTATTAATTTTCAGATTAAATAAAGATGGAAGCTATAATGTTGGATGGTTGAAAACCCAGGTCCTAAGGTTTGGGTTCCCTGGACTAAGGATGTACCCCGACTTTGTCAAGGGTTTTTGGTAGAATAAATCATTGAGTTTGGGTCGAAGATCTATGTCATTATATTCTCCTTGAAAATATGTTTCTGTTGATATGTGGTATGTCCCGAGAGGCCTCATAGTTTGAGGGATATTCACAATTGAAGTTGGTGACCCCAATTTCTAAGCTAAAACCCCAAGGGGTAGTGACATGAATCCTCCGCCTACGGTTGTCAATATATGACATTTTTTATCACCTTAATCTCACCACGTATAACTTACATAACTCCAAGAACCAAATACATTAAACCAATCATTGACTTCACAATAGGACCATATGCACTAAGCCAATCATTGATTTCAAAATTTTAGTGGAATTGAAACTTTTTCTAGAAAAATATTTATAAGGGTTAGTAACCAATTCCTTAAGGATTAAACAAACAATTCAATAATAAATACTAAAATAAATTAATCATATTAAAAATAAAATTATTTTTAAAACATCCTAAAATCCAACCTAATAAAGCCCCTAATTAGCCCACCAAAAACTATAAAAGGAAGATCTTTAAGCCTTCAAATCACACTAACCAAGCAAATGATTTAGTTTTTAAATTTTTGTTGACTTTTATGATATTCATCCTACCTCAAGAAGCTAGGGCAGTGATTTTCTTTTTGGTAAACTACTCTCAAATGTCTACGGTTTTTTCCTCCTCTAATTCGACCTCTAAAGGTAAGTGTTTCATGTGATTTGGTGTTGGTTGCAAGATGTTTTTGGCATAATATTTTGGCTCTGTTATCTTTGTAGTTAGGGCTCTTCTATTTCTCCTAGGGCACCAAACTAAGAAGCCTCCATTGGTGTGTGATCTCCTCTCCAAGGAAAATCAAAGGGTAGCGTGAATCTAGGCCTTATATTGAGATTGATCCAAGCACTTTAATTCACTACACCATAGACCTATAGCACTATATTAGGGCAATGAACAATCATGTTTTCTCTTTGAAGGCTATGAGGAACTTCTAGAGGATAGAGAGAGTCTAGGCTCCTTCTATGAGACATCTGCACCTATTTCAAGAAGGGATGTAGGGTATGTTTTAAGGTCTATTATAGTCATCCTTATTATAGGATTCTTAACATTATAGGAAATAACAATGTGACAAATCCCTATGAATTATGACATGAAAATTGACATTTTGACCTTAACATGGACACTCATATCTAGACATAACAATGGTCTTATATATGACTGTAATTGATCTTTTAGTGAAGTAATAGTGGCATAATATGATACTTGTAAGTGACAATTGTATACTGACATGATTGTATGTTGACATGACATATCCTTATGGGTATCTTCAGAAAGGTATCCCTGTTGTAGTATCTCTCTCAGTATATAGATATGCCTCATCACACTTGTGACTTGACTTGATAAATAGCATATCCTTGTGAGTGACTGTCAATTGGTTTGATGTGTCCTTGATCTGACTTGACAATGATATACTTTTACTTGTGATTGTTTGTTATATTGACTTGATGAGTGATACTTCCTTGCGAATGTAGCCCTACTAAATAAATATGTCTCATCACATTGACTTGAATTCATTGCTATAGTGACTCTCTTTGTAATTATCAATTGACTTGATATCTTAAGTCATCATATTAATTTGACTTGACTAAACATTGATACGTTGACTTTGACTCATTAAGAGTAGATTTGACATCTCATGCAACATGGCAATTAGACATAACAATGATCAAATATATAAGCTAAGTTTACTTAACTATGTTGCAATTGAATTTGGTTGACTTGATTTGATGAGTGATGTACGCTTGGTGATTGTCAATTAGATTGGTATATAGATAGGTCTTAGTAACTATTGACCTTGACTTAGTGGGAGTAGACTTAACATACTAGACATAACACATATGTTGATATTTTGATTTTGACTAGACTTGACACTCTACATGCAACATGATGTTTGACTGACATAACAAGTTATTGATATGATGACTTTGACTAGTAGAACCTTGTGTTAATAATGACTATGATAACCTAGGATAGCTTGATTGTGACCTTACAGGGCAACAAATTTCTGAGGGCACATCATCCTGTTGTGACAATGAATAACAAATTGTGACCAGTGCTTAGTAGTGTAGGAACATATGCTTGTAGATCTTTGTAAGCAAAGATTGAGAGTAGTGGTAGCAGGTCATATTGATGACCTGTGGCATCTTGGTATATGTCATTATCTGACATTGGATTTGACACATGCACCAATATAGGGTATGTGGTTATGTGAAGTGGAAATATTCTTTATGAGCTCCTAATGATTATTTATTCATGTGTTGTGGAGTGCAATTAAGCAGTGGTATTCAATATCGTGATTCAGTTGGGATGTACAGTGGAATTTAGAGATGATGTACAGTAGTTAGCAATAACAATTTTATTTAGTAACATTGACATACATTGTTTGATGTCTAATGCATTGATAGTTTGAGCAATGGTTGTGCAGTGGCTTGAGTAGCATTGTGGTCAACTTGAGAAATACAACATTATCTTTTATTTAGAATTCTTATATTGATTCAAATCACAGGGGGATCCAATCTAAATATTGTGAAATATGGTCTATCGTCTCTTCAAGGTGGCAGGGTGGTGCAAGGCAAGTGATTTGAGTCACCCTTAGGTTGTGGCTTGAGAAAACTTCATGGTAGCTGGGTGGTGCTAGGGAAGGTAGTATCTTACATAGGGAATTTTGGCATCCATTAAGTTGTGGATAATAAACTAATAGGGTAGCGAAGAATCCTTTCTGACGGCAGTTGGTAAATAGAGTGTTGGGACACTCATCAGGTTCTGGCATGATCTACAGGGTCTTGGGGCATCCTTCTTATTGCAGAAATATATCAGGGTTTAGTAGCATCCTACATGTTGTGGCCTATGAATTAAGGGATTGACGCATCCCTCAGTTGTAGCTAAAATATTGATGTAACTAATATTTGTTTTAAAGAGAGAAGAAGACAGTTACTAAAGAAGTGTTCAATGGTTTTCCACCTAAAAATATTTGTGTATATTCTTTAATATTCCTTCATTGTTGTATGGTGTTGTCTACTGCTGATTATTATTTACAGTTATTGAAGAAGAACATTAATAATAGTTGAAGAATAAGTAATGCTATGAAAATGATTAAACATTTCTAAGTGCTAAGAAATATTGATTCACCCCCCTCTCAATATTTCCAACAATTGGTATTAGAGCTTGGTTCCTTTAGTAACAACTTAACCACTGGAAGGAAGTTTTCATAGCATACAGATGGTAAATTCAAGGAATCATGTCGTAAGAATTTCAATGGAAGGCACAGGTACAACAAAATATGAAGAACACGATTTTTGTGTACCAAGCCCTAATTTTGATGCAAATGATTACTAGATATGGGAATCCAGGATGGAAGTATATTTGCTGGCACATAGAGTATGGGAATTATTTGTTTCTTGAAACACGTCTATTGATGAAGCTAAAAGGTACAATTCAAAGGCCATGAATGAAATTTTGAATGTTTTTCCAAATTCTGTGAAACTAAAAGATGGTCAATGTTCAACAACTAAAGCTCTTTGGGAAAACCTTCATAGTCTCTATTCAACAAAACAATCAGGTCAACATGTTATTGAAAATTCAAATACTTCTTGTTATGATGAAGAAATTGGAGACATGACTAAGACATACTTTCAAAATCAAGTGATCAAGGTGATAAAGGAACTAAAAATTCAAAAGGAAAATATAAGATTTTTCGAAGCATAAATTAAGACAACAAAAGAACTCATCAAGGAAATGAAGAGTCTGAGAAGATGATTAGCAATGTTAGAACTTTCGAGAATACAGAGACATAAGACCTCAAGAGAGAAGTCCAACAACAACGGCAAGAAATTGACATGCCTTTTGCAGAGATTAGCTGGCTCAAACAATAGATGCAAGAAGCAGAAATTGAAAGGAAGGAATGTGATCAAATATACAATTCCACATTTGTCCAAAAAAAAGGAATTGGAAACCTCTTCCGCTGAACTAAGAAGGCTTAGGATTGATATTGAGAAGAAAAAGGAACAAATACATGTACTCAACAAAGAAGTTAAAAATGCCTCTCTTATCAAGCTACAGGTTGAAGAAGAGGAAGAAAGAAGGAAATTGTTGAAGGACATATTTCGGGAAGACCTTGCTCAAAAGAAAGGAATAGTTGATGCAACCAGTGATGAGATCGAAAAAATCAAGGGATCACAAAATGAACACCTTACAACATAAGACAAATGAAGAAGAAAAAATGAAGGCAATTAACTTATGGTAAATATCTAGTTGATGAAGGTACACGCTCCACATCTTCACAGGATGATTCTAGGAAGGAATTTGATCAAAGTGAAAAGCAAAAGAAGAATGTCGTAACTCCAAAGAACAAGACCAAAGCGGTCAAGAACAAAGGACGACAATAGAATACAACACCGCCTGCAAAGAAGAATGAAAAATCTTTGAGGTATGTTTGTTTATTTAACGGTTATTGTTTTTCGTGTGCTAACTATGGACATATGGCTAGGGATTGTAAAGTTGTTGACATATACAACTATCACGGACCATCGCATCTGAATGAACTATTCAGGTGCTTACATTTATTTAATGGTTATTTCTTTTTATGTGCTCACTATGGACATATGGCTAGGGATTGTGAAATTTTTGGTAGGTACAACTATTATCTGCAAAACCTTAGAAGCAAATTTGTAGGTTCTCGAGACAGATATCAGATGGCATATTCTATGGATGACATTGAATTCTTTAAATGTCATAATCATGGACACATAGCTCAAGAATGCAGGTACCATCCAAATATGGAATATTACAAGTGTCATAATTATGGACACATAGCTCATCGCTATAGAAACAAAATGGAATCAATCATGAATATTGATGATGCGAATAAAAAGGTTTGGAAGAGGAAACAACTATAGGATGAAAAAATATAGGAAGAATAGGTATAAGATCAACAAAAAGTGCAGAAAGACAAGAAAGTCCCAGCAGTCATGCTTTCAGGATTCATAACAGGTTGTCAGGAATCAAGTCAGGATGACTCATTAGGTGAAGCATTATTTTGAACAATCTGGCTTGTTAAAGCCTTGAAGTTTGTAGAGGGGGAGTCTATGCATAATTATATGGCACAATTTTATGATTGACAAACAAATTCTCAGGGTCAATAACCGTTTTCCATTGATGTCAAAGGGGTAGAGAAAAACTTGAGAAGCGGATTGAAATCTCTAGAAGGAGGTGAAGCATGATGTTAGTGGGAGTTTTACTCGCAGGAGGAGTACATGTGTTACTATGAATTAAAAATGGGGAGATTGTTGGATGTTGTTGTAATTGATGTCAACCCATGGAGTTGGTTGGGTTTGACATTGACCAAAAACACCAGTCATTATTGTCAAATGGTTAATGAATGCTTCTTATTAATTGTTGTATTACATCAAGATGGAAGCTATAATATAGATGGTTGAAAAACCAAGTCCCAGGGTTTGGATTCCTTGGACTGAGGATATACCCCAACTTTGTCGAGCGATTTTGGTAGGACAAATAATTGAGTTTGGGTCGGAAATTTATGTCATTAGATTCTCCTCAAAAATATGTTTTTTTTATATGTGGTATGCCTCAAGAGGCCTCCTAGTTTGAGAGATATTCACAATCTAAGTTGGTGACCCCATTTTCTGGGCTAAAACGCCAAGGGGTCGTGACATGACACCTCCTACGATTGTCAATATATGATATTTTTTATCATTGTAATCTCACCACATATAATTTACATAATCCAAGAACCAAACACAATAAACCAATCATTGAATTCACAATAAGATCATATGCACTAAGTCAATCATTGATTTTAAAATATTAGTGGAATTGAATTTGTTTCTAGACAAATATTTATAAGGGTTAGTACACCAATTCCTTAAGGCTTAAACAAACAATTCAATAATAACTACTAAATTAAATTAATCTTATTAAAAGGAAAATTGTTTTAAAAAAATCCTAAAATCCTACCTAATGAAGCCCCTAATTAGGCTACCAAAAGCTATAAAAGGAAGATCTTTAAGCCTTCAAATCACACCAACCAAGCAGATGATTTAGCTCTGAAATTTTCGTTGACTTCTGTGATATTCGACCTACCTCAAGAAGCTAGGGCAGCGAGTCTCTTTTTGGTAAACTACTCTCAAATGTCTGTGGTTTTTTCCTCCTCTAACTCGGTCTCTGTAGGTATGTGTTTCATGTGATTTGGTGTTGGTTGCAAGATATTTTTGGAAAAATATTTTGGCCCTGTTATCTCTACGGTTAGGGCTCTTCTGTTTTTCCTAGGGCATCAAACCAAGAAGCCTCCATTAGTGTGTCGTGACTTCTCTATGGCAAATCCAAGGGTAGCTTGAGTGATCTAGGCCTTGTATTGAGATTGATCCAAGCACTTTTCACTACATCACAAACCTGTAGCACTACATTAGGGCAACGAACATTCATGTTTTCTCTTTGAAGGCAGCGAGGAAATTCTAGAGGATAGAGAGAGTCTAGGCTCCTTTTAGGCGACATCCACACCTATTTAAAGCAAGGATGTAGGGTGTGTTTTAAGGTCTATTACAGTCATCCTTATTATAGGATTCTCAACATTATAGGAAATAACAATGTGACAAAGACCTATGACTTATGACATGATAATTGACAATTTTACCTTAACTTGGACTCTCAGATCTAGACAAAACCATGGTCTTATATATTATTGTAATTGACATTTCAATGAAGTAACAGTTACATAATATGATACTTGTAAGTGACAACTATATATCGATGTAGTGGTTAATCTAGGGTGCTATATTAGACTAAATTTAATGTCAACCAAGGTAGGTAAACTTAGAGGCACGTGTCTAAAGTCTATAGACCTAAAAGGATCTCATCTACCTAACTAAGTGTCTACTGTGTCAGGCTACAACACTCCTTTACAGGAGATTGAAATATGTTTCATTTCACACTTTAACACTCAGATCATCTAATTTAATTAATTGTTCTAAAGAACAACGTGTTACTAGTCTGAGTTTTCAACCCTCTTACAAGGATATCATTCACAAAAGCTCTTTCCAGCTAAAACACTAAGCGTTCATGAAAACCAAAAACTCTTTTAAGCACACTAAAACTCAAATGCATGAAAACAGAATCCACAAAGATACTTCGAAATTCAATGGTCGATGAAATCTTTTACAAGATCTTGTTCAATAATCTAGCAATCGAATTCTCAAACTATCACCATGAATCATACAATAATACTTGCAAGAACTTCTAATGGAATCAATAATCTCACAGGCAAGAAAATAACATCAAACGCTATTCAACACTATTCAGATTTGAAAACGCTATGGAAATGAAAATAAAAGTATACCAATCTCTACGTAGGGCCCGTCCACGCTTCAATGGCACACTTAGGAAACTTCAAGTGATGAAAACGTTAACGCATAAGCACTGTAATGATGAAACAGTGTCTGTAATTAAGTTTTGGAAATCAAATCACATGCAAGAGCAACGTTCTGGAAACAATACGCAGTCCTTTTAATCTGCTTGTCTACTATCCTTTGTTCACTAACTTTCCCTCTAGTTTATAATCGAATGTACATACATTATCATGCAGATGTTTCTACTTTTACAATAAAAAAGGTGATTTTTGTTTTTTTCCTAATCTTAACTGATTTCCAAAACAAAAAGAAATCAGTTTAGGTAACTCTGGCTTTTTGCTACTTTTGTGACCAAAAACGTTGGGTTTGACCAGCATTGACCATGTATCTAGGAGCTCTAGATTCGTTGTTGAATAGATCTTTCACCATGTATGTACATCCTAGATCACGTTCCTATCCTCTGTTTTGATTTTCCTGCCATGCGACGTGTCACATCATAAACCAATTATAGGAAGTCATGACATCCTATAATTTTGTTGAAAATTTCTAATTTTTAACATAAAAATTCACAAATTAAATTTAATGTAAAATAACAACTATAATGCTTTGATTAATCAATTTCAATGGACTATGAGAGGTTTATGGGAGAAAATGATAGACAAATGATGGATTTCTAGAAGAAAAGGATGGCAATGAAATGGTACCAACAATTGACATGATTGTATGTTGACTTGACATATCCTTATGGGTATCTTAAGAAAGGTAGCCTTGTTGTAGCATCTTTATTGGTATATAGATATGTCTCATCAAACTTGTGACTTGATTTGATAAATAGCATATCCTTGTGAGTGATTGTCAATTGATCTTATATGTCTTTGATTTGACTTGACAATGATATATTTGCTCTTGTGACTGTTTGCTATCTTGACTTGATGAGTGATACTTCCTTGTGAATGTAACTCTGCTAAATAAATATGTCTCATCACATTAACTTGAATTCATTGCTATGGTAACTCTCTATGTAATTACCAGTTGACTTGATACCTTAACTCGTCATATTAACTTGACTTGAATGAACATTGAACGTTGATTTTGACTCATTAAGAGTAGATTTGATATATCATGCAACATGAAAATTACACAAAAAAATGATCAATTATATAAGTTAAGTTAACTTAACTATGCTGCAATTATCTTTGTGTTGACTTGATTTGATGAGTGATGTACCCTTGGTGATTGTCAATTGGCTTGGTATATAGATAGGTCTTAATAACTCTTAACCCTAACTTAGTGTGAGTAGACTTAACATACTAGACATAACACATATGTTGATATTTTGATTTTGAATAGACTTGACACTCTACATACAACATGATGTTTGACTCACATAACAAGTTATTGATATGTTGGATTTGACTAGTAGAACCTTGAGTTGATAATGTCTATGATAACCTAGGATAACTTGATTGCTACCTTACAGGGTAATAGGTTTATGAGGGCACATCATCTTGTTGTAATAATGAATAGAAGATTGTGAGCAGTGCTCAGTAATGTAGGAACATATTTTTGTAGATCTCTGTAGGCAAAGCTTGAGAGTAGTGGTAGCAGGTCATAGGGTTACCTGTGGCATCCATTATCAGACATTTGGATTTGACACTTTCACCAATACAGGGTGTGTGGTTATGTGATGTGGAAATCTACGTTAGGAGCTCCTAATGCTTATTTATTAATCATTTGTGCAGTGCAGTGATAGTGATATGCAGTTGAGTAGTGGTAGCTTGTCCAATGATTTAGTTGGGATGTACAATGGCATCTAG
Source organism: Pinus taeda (assembly GCA_000404065.3). Lineage (NCBI taxonomy): Eukaryota > Viridiplantae > Streptophyta > Pinopsida > Pinales > Pinaceae > Pinus > Pinus taeda. The sequence continues at coordinate 14,098 of APFE031061825.1, read as the reverse complement.
AGACGATGTACAATGGTCAATAATAGAAATTTGAGTTGGAAACATTGGCATACCAGGTTTGATGTGTAGTGCTGATCCAGATTTAAACAGGAACGCAACAAATTATAGAGATAACCATATACACAAAGATGCAGCAGAAATAATACTTCATTTCATTAATGGAAAATACTGAAATATGCTTACAACCAGAAAAGGAAATAAAACCACTAGCGATGGCAGCTTAGCTCTGAGAAGAGATGTGTGGCTACATGCCTCTGAACTGTGTTACAATGAGGATCGAAGGCCTATTTATTGTTGAGAAAGAATGGAAAAACCCTTCACATTCCAAAACCTAACCCTCGAAGATGAAACGCCAAATTGTGGGCCCCGTTTTTGGGTAAGTTGGTACATCAACTTCTCGGGGTCGCAAATTGGTCGTCTTATCTCTGTTTGACACGCATGATAGCCCGTTGGAAAGATCTCTCCGAGGAATACGACGGAAAAGAAAATTTTTATACAAAAAATTGTTAGCGGTAGATTTCCCAAAAAACGTCGTTTAGGGCCTCAAAACGGCTCCGGAAGTTTAGGACCCGAAAAACTGCTAAAATAGTAAACTGTGCTATAATTAAGGAAACTGAAAGAACTGAAAGAAGCGCTAGAGGGGATCCATGTGGAATTAGTGGGTGGCCACCAATATCCACCTGGATCATTCCTCCCCCCTTAGGAAGCAATGGTCCCCATTGCGTTGAGTTCCTCCATCTGCTGAACTTGTCCTGCAATCTCTGATGTGTCCAGTAATGGTGGGAAGCATGGTCGACGATGGTCCACATTGAACACTTGGTGTAGGCAAAGGAATGGAGGAATGATGTGCGCCAAAGCATTGTTTCCCGTAGCCTTGGTACTGGTTTAAGGACCATGTCAGAGTGGTCTGAGCTTCTGATGGGTTCTGGTAAGGCGTTCTTTCTGTCGATGCAACCAGACTTTTTTGCCCACCTGAAACTTGTGTGGTACCCCTGTGCGTGAGGAGAAGTTGTTCCTATGTTCTGTCATGACCGTATCCCTTTTCTTCTACTGCTGCGTCGAGGAACCCTTTGCGGGGGTCATGGATGTAGCAACGATCTTCCCCTTACTTTGGGGGTGAACCAGACAGGAAATAAATTTCCTAGTCTTTGATATGAGCTTGCTGCCTTTCTTAGCAATAATCAAAGAGGCGGCGGTAGGTGGGGCTACCTCCGGTATCCTGTATAATGAATTATCCAAAGAAATAATGACAGCATGAGGCCTTGACTCATACACAGCATGTCTCCTCCACAAGTATGGTTGGCCTAATAATACATCACAAACATCCAGAGGTGTAACATCACATAGTACCTCGTCTGTGAATGGTTTGATGCTGTAGGGAAGGCGACACTGCTGGCAAACTTTGAGATCTCGTCCTTCATGAAGACACCCAATACTGTACGGCTGCGGGTGTGGTGTAGTCGGTAGGCCCAATCGCTTCACGACCTCTGCTGAAATAAGGTTCTTTTGGCTGCCACTGTCGATAATGAATTGCAGCAGCGAACCCTTCACCCACATCTGTGAGTGGAAAAGATGTTCCCCCTCCTCTGGCTCTTCAGGCTCATTCTTTTGGATTTTGGCAGTGGCAACAGTGGCACTGGGATCTGCATCAATGATCTGCTTCCCTTTGCCATTCCCCTTGTTGGGTTCTGGCTCAGGGTCGGAACATGTATCTGATTGAGAAGCCTTCAACTCAGCCACCAGCGACTGCTTGGTCCGACACTCACTTGTGTTATGAGTGGGACTCTTGTGGAACTCACACCACTTTCCTGTGTCCTTCTTTGGCTTCGTGGTGTTGTTCTTTTCTTGCGGCTTCGACGGGTTGTCTTGGGTCACCCCGCCTTGGCTCTATCCTTTGGGCTTCGGATTTGTAGATCCAAAGTCCCACTTCTTCTGTTTGAACTTTTGCTCGATTTTGACAGCGTATCGGTATGTTGTGCCGAGTGAGGAGATGTTCAAGAACTCCATCTCTTCCTTGATGTATCTGTGTAGGCAGCCACGGTATTTGAGTACCAGATGCAGCTCAGAATCTTTCATACCCAGCTGTGTGCGAAGGGTATGAAAAATGTTTGTGAACTCTGGCACATCTTGATCTCGTCCCTACTGAAGTGTGGTCCATTTGATGTATCTGTCCTCATAGCTTTTGGCAGGGTAGTACTGCTCCTTGATGGCATCTCGGAAGTCATTCCAAGTGGGTGCGACCGAAAATAGTGAGCCTGTGCTTTCATCCTTCTGCTCGCAGTAGGTTTCCCACCAGTCCTTGACGTGGGGGGCTGCTTTGAGAAGAGCGAAAACAATCTCTTCCCGACTTGAAAATTCATGAACAGAGAAATACCCATCTAGCAGATTTAACCATTTATCTACGGCATCTGCGTCTATTTTACCCTCGAAGATGGGGATTTCAAAATTAACTTGTACCTTAAAGGGCGTTGCGTTTCTAGAATCGCTGCTGGGAGCCGATGCGTCACCTCTAGGTAGCCGCTGAAGGATCTACACAAAGCTATCCATCATCATGTTCCTTTGCCGCTCGAGGGCTTCTTCGAGCAAGATTTTGATAGGATCTCCTGCCCCCTCGTCTTTCTTCTCATCCGCCATGGAAGGCCGTCGTGATTTGCGAGGCTGGTCTTGC